>VSMD01004862.1:0-20813 GCA_008750895.1 Mirza zaza | reverse complement strand
TTTTTGAGACAGAGTCTCACTCTGTTGCCCAGGCTAGAGTGAGTGCCGTGGCGTCAGCCTAGCTCACAGCAACCTCAAACTCCTGGGTTCAAGCAATCCTGCTGCCTCAGCCTCCCAAGTAGCTGGGACTACAGGCATGAGCCACCATGCCCGGCTAATTTTTTCTCTATATATTAGTTGGCCAATTAATTTCCTTCTATTTATAGTAGAGATGGGGTCTCGCTCTTGCTCAGGCTGGTCTCGAACTCCTGAGCTCAAACGATCCGCCCACCTCGGTCTCCCAGAGAGCTAGGATTACAGGCGTGAGCCACCACGCCCGGCCTGAACAGAGAATTTGACTGCTTATTTGTATGTCAGGGGCTCTGGCCACAGTCATTCTTCCAGGACACACATAGAAACACTTGGGGCAGTGGTTTTTTGTATGTGACATTGTCCGTGCATTTCTATTTTGGGGGATGGCCCCCCCATTTGTATTTTGGGGGATGGTTCCCTTTGGAGTGTTGGTTAAGACCTCCTACACTTAGAGTCTGAGTTATGTTATACTTGTTATACGTATCACAGCTGATGTAATTTTATTTACTGAAATTCCCATCTTCTACCTGTGCTAATGGTGCAGACTCATTTCCATGGCAACTGAATTTCTAGGGAGGAGAATAACTTTATGTGTATTAGAGAGACCGGGGAGGGAGTTGGGACCTGTGTTTATTGTTTATTACAATGTGTAAAATCCCCAGACGGTTTAAGGAAATTTTAAGGAAAAGAATCATGTAAATGTAGTTTGTAAATCTTTATTATCTTCGGTGTGTAGGTGAATAACTGGTAGTAAAAATCTTCCCAAGCAGATCCAAGGGAGTAAGGAATCACGGTTTGACAAACTGAGTATGATTTGACAAACCGAGCCAATAGCCACAGCATCTTTTTTTTTTTTTTTTCGAGACAGAGTCTCGCTTTGTTGCCCAGGCTAGAGTGAGTGCCATGGCATCAGCCTAGCTCACAGCAACCGCAAACTCCTGGGCTCAAGCAATCCTGCTGCCTCAGCCTCCCAAGTGGTTGGGACTACAGGCATGCGCCATCATGCCCGGCCAATTTTTTCTATATATATTAGTTGGCCAATTAATTTCTTTCTATTTATAGTAGAGATGGGGTCTTGCTCTTTCTCAGGCTGGTTTCGAACTCCTGACCTGGAGCAATCCACCCGCCTCGGCCTCCCAGAGTGCTAGGATTACAGGCATGAGCCACCACGCCTGGCCAGCCACAGCATCTTGAAAGATCTCCTGGGGACAGCTGTTAGCTTCTCCAGATTTGGTGTTTTGTGGGTTTTTGAAGTCTCAGTGACTGGCTGGCGCCAGAGTAAGAAAGGGCGGGAACATTTGGATCTTTTTCCATAGCGTCATTAGAAGCAGAGGTGCCATTTCCCTGCTCTCTTTTCTCCAAGCCTCTGCAAAGGTGTTGCCTCTTACCCTGAAGACCAGTCACGTTTTCCGTGACTTGCTGGATGACTTACAAGATGGGATAAACAGTTGGGTCCCACAGGGTGAGGACCAACAATATAACTGGCAAATCTTGTGTCCACAGAGGAACGATGAACATCCCCAGCTGGTGGGGACAGAACCTCTCAGCGGGAACAATATGGGGTGAGGAACACTTGAGCATTTCACTCTTCGGAGAGTGACATCTTCTTAGCTTTGGCACCAGTCACTGCCATCGGGGGTCTCTTAGCTGACCTGGAGAGTTTGTGTCAGACACACTCATGTCACTGAATTTGGGCTCAAAGGCAGAGTCTAGCTCTTAACAGGTTTGAACCTAAATTCTTGACCTATTTATTGGTCTCTGAATTTCTCTACTTGATCAACCTTGAAGTTTATAGATCTTGACAACTCTTGTTTATTGTCGTTTGTGTTGAGGACTCTTTGCTGTTAAAACACCAGCCATGGCCGGGCGCAGTGGCTCACTCATGTAATCCTAACACCCTGTGAGGCCAACATGGGGGATCATTTGAGCCCAGGGTTTGGAGACCAGCCTGAGCAAGAGCGGGACCCCATCTCTACTAAAAATTGAAAAAAATAGGCAGTTGTGGTGGTGCATGCCTGTAGTCCCAGCTACTCAGGAGCCTGAGGCAGGAGGATTGCTTGAGCCCAGCCGTTTGAGGTTGCAGTGAGCTATGATGACACCACTGCACTCTACCCTGGGTGACAGAGTGAGACTCTTGTTTCAGAAACAAACAAAGAATTAAAAAAATTAAAAACAGCAGCCAGATATTAACAGAAAATCAGATATATTGGGGCCTATCACACATAGTAGACATTCAGTGCTTGTGGTTACTGGTGGGCAAAGTGCCTTCCAGACGACACAAGCTCTGGGAGCCCTTCCCGGTCTGCTGTCTGCTGCAGCATTTTAGGACACATGGCCTCTGAGTTTTCATAGGTCTCTGCCCTCTAAGTATTTACTCTGCATTCCCATGGAACCTTCTGCCATTCAGTGGGAATGACTTCTGAACATATCACCCAAGGGCAGTGTCTTTCTAAGAACCCTCTTCCCCTTTGCTGTGGCGTGTATGAAGGTCACTGTGCACCTGTACTTACAGCTGTGGGTGGTCGCTGGTGGTCTGCGGGATGAGAGTGTGGGGCTTTGTAATTGGGAGGTGTAGACTGAATCCTGGCCTGTTCTGTACTTGCTGTGTGATACTGGGCAAGTCAGGAAACCTCTGGGATCCTCAGTTTTTTCAGTTTGTAAGATGGGGATTTCACTTCACCTGCCTCATGGGGTCATTGTAGGGACTCACTGAGATGAGATGTGTCAGGTCTTGTGTGCTAGGAGCACTCAGGGAGGGTGGCAGTGGTTTTCTTTGTGTGTGGATACTGTCTATTGTGTACCCCATCTCTCCCTCCCCAAACCTGAGAAGGGAGGTGTTGACATCAAGGACCGTAGTTGGGAGGTAATGAATCAGTCCTTTGGGATTCAAGGGCAGTCCTCTGCTGTCCCGGCTTTCTGGGGGCAGAGAGAATGATGGGCTTCTGCCTGCTGCCTTCCAGACTAAATATTTAGCTTTTGCTGTCTGAAGGGTAGGTTTTTCTTGGACTTGGGTGCTGTTCACCATGATCAAACAAAGGTGCTCTGACGCGCCCGTGAAGGTGAAGGCTGTGACGTCAAGGCGGCACTTTCCTCTCCTCCTTTGCCCTGCTTTACAGAGCTGTGGAACTAGAACTGTGAAAGGGTTTTACCTTAGGGATTCAGCTGCCCACATTCATACTGCAGAGCTGCCATTCGCTTGCTAGGCTAGGTCCCCAAACTCTGTTTCTTAGTGGGCTGTCGCCTTCTCTTCAAAAGTAAATCATCAGGTGAAACATCTCTGATTGTTTCATCATCTGGTCTGCCACGTGGAAGCCAGCATGGGACTGCCACCAACAATTCACATGGCATATATTTGTTTGCAGACAGACCGTGTTGGTATGCACTCAGTGGGTCTGGTTGAGTAAGGAAAGAGTTAATAGCGTAAATTATCATATGCAAGTCCTGGAATGGAATACTGTCCTGTAGTAATAATGGGTGAAAGATGATTACATCAGTGTGGTGGAATCTCAGATATATAATGCTGAGCAAGAGAAACAGGTCACAGAAAAAAATATAGTGTGTGATCCCAGGTATAGAGTTAAAAGTACAAAACTAAACAATACATGTTTTATCGATAGCTTTGCAGGTAGTAAAGCTATCAAAAAATGAATGGGAATCATTAACCTTGAATTCAGGAAAATGGTTATTTTTTTGGGGAAGGAGACTGGTGTAATGGGGGAAGGGTACACAGAAAGTTTTGAAGGCACTGGTCATGTTATTTCTTACCCCGGATGAGGTCCTGATTGTTCATTTTATCATTCCTCTTAAAACTGAATATATATTTAATATATTCCTTTGTTTACATGGTATATTTCACAATGAAAAAAATTAAAACATGTCATCTACCAACCTAAGGAAACTGACCAGTGATAGTATTGGGTTGGTGAAATTACTGTTTGGTCTCAAGGCAGACAGATTTCAGACTTTAGGATTTCTGGAGACTTGGTAATAGCTGCTTGTTTTTCTTCTACCTGGTTCGTACATGCAGCAGTGTAGCCAGTGATTCCAAACCTATGCTCACGTTGGCCTCTTAGGCTGCACTGCTATCACTTAGAAATCTTAGGCCTCAGAAGTTAGTTTGGGAGTTGGGGGAGTGAGTTCCAGATAATAGCTAGTCACCTCCAGA
This sequence comes from Mirza zaza, assembly GCA_008750895.1. NCBI lineage: Eukaryota > Metazoa > Chordata > Mammalia > Primates > Cheirogaleidae > Mirza > Mirza zaza. The sequence continues at coordinate 16,576 of VSMD01004862.1, read as the reverse complement.
AAACGCACGAGAATAGCACTAATCTTGGTGACCTGAAGGCTGATAAACACTATTTGGTATTTGATTGGAGTGGGGACAAGTACATGGTGCACCCCAGGATCCTGCCTGTTAATGTGCCACCCTGCGCCATGTCCTTGGCCAGTGTTCCTCGTTTCACTGTAGCAGCAGAGTGTGCCTGGGATATTATGAAGCCCCTGGGAGAGTGTGTGCTAGTTGGCACTGGGAGTACCTTCCACGCCTTTTAAGGATTGCTCAGTGTTTCTTTTATTTTGCTGGAGTGAGGGCTGGCTTTGGGAACCTTGCCAACATCAGTTCAGCTTGTGAAGATCTAGCGTGTGCCTGGAACTGGGCACACATTGCACAAGGAGTGCCAGAAGCACCCAAGTTCATCTGTGTACCCTCTACAGTGGGCTGAGTCTTTGTGACATGTGAGATATTTATGAAATAGGCAGCTAGAACTGTGAGCACTGTGAGAAGCTCAGAGAGCAGAAATCAGCATGTAGAAAATGGATGGGAGTTTGCAGAGATACTGTTTTCCATTGTCCAGTGGTTCATTACGGTGTCTCAGGGGCTACCTGGCACGGGGAGCTAAGGAGACCCAGTAGGGAGGTGTATGTAGAGGGGAAAAGCAGCCCGTAGAGGGGGTCCACACTAGTATTGGCAGTTCTTTTCAGAGCTATCTGTAGGTTAGAAATGGTTGTGGAATTCCAGACTGAAGAGTGAAAAGCCAGGATGTCTGAGCTCCTTTGTGATTTGCTGATTCTTAGTCACCTGTGATTTTTTCCCCCCTCCTCAGCTATTATATGAAATCAGGGAATGTCTTAGTCCAATTAGTGTTGCTATAACAGAATGCCCAAGGCTGGGTAAGTTATAAAGAGAAAGAGGTTTATTTGGCTCATGATTCTGGTGGCTGGAAAGTCTAAGATAGGGCAGTTGCATCTGGTGAGGGCCTCCTGCTGCTTCTGTTGGTGGCCTCTGAGTGGCAGTTTTTCCCAGGTTCTCAGTGATTGTCGGGAGAAAAGAATTTTAGGATGCACCATGTAAGCCAAGCAAGCTACGGCTTTTTATTGAAAGTGAAAGGACAGTCTCAAGAGAAAGAGCAGGAGCAGACTAAAAAGAGCACCCGCACCAGGAGGAAGTGGTTTTTGGTCTTTTGACATCTTACTAATTGAGGGGAGGAATATTCAAGGATAAGGGGTTGGCTTTTATTAAGAATTTGGGTAGTGATTCCTAGAATTGGGTTCTCTCCTATTTTCATACTTTATTTTATTTACTTATTTTATTTATTCTTTCATTCATTTTATTTATTTATTTGAAACAGAGTCTTGCTTGGTTGCTTGTGCTAGAGTGCCATGACGTCAGCCTAGCTCACAGCAACCTCAAACTCCTGGGCTAAAGCGATCCTCCTGCCTCAGCCTCCCGAGTAGCTGGGACTAAAGGCACGCGCCACCATGCCTGGCTAATTTTTTGTATATATATTTTTAGTTGGTCAATTAATTTCTTTCTATTTTTAGTAGATACAGGGTCTCGCTTAGGCTGGTTTCGAACTCCTGACCTCAAGCAATCCACCTGCCTCAGCCTCCGAGTGTTAGGTTTACAGGCGTGAACCACTGCGCCCGGCTCAACCAGACTCTTTTTAACAACCTGCTCCTGAGATAGCACAGCAGCTACTCGCTCCTCTCTCACTCCAGGGGAGGGTGTTAATCTGTTTATGAGGGATCCACCCCCATGACCAAACACCTCCCACTAGGCCATACCTCCCAGCACTGCCATGTTGGGGATCACATTTCAACATGAGTTTTGGTGGGGACAAACAGATCAGATCCCAAACCATGCAGGGAGTTAAGGTGAAATCAATCCCATAGGATTGTCTGTGTGTGTGCTCTTCCAAGCACAGCCTTAAGGTTTCTTCTGGCTTGAAAAGCTGGCTCCTCTGTCTGGAATCCCTGTCAATTTTCCATAGTCATGCAGAGAAATGGAACAGAAAAAAAATGGAAGAATGTGTTGAATTTACTTCTAGGTTCATGAAGTTTTTCACTAATTGGTTTCAAAACTGTGTTGGAGATATTGAAGCTGTATATAAAGGCTTAAACAATTTATTTTCCTTATGTGTGTATGTATTTAAGTTATTTTGTATAAGAGTGCATGTGAATGTGCAGGAGTGAGAGAGACAGAGACAGACACACACATACACACACACACAGAGAGAGAGAGAGAGAGAGAGAGAGAGAGAGAGAGAGAAGGCCTGGGAGCCTTGACTTTGCCTGTGTCCCATGTCAGCCATCAGTATCGGCTAATGTTGGCCAGAATCTGCATTTTAACACACTCCTCCCAGGGCTTCATTTACATGGAAAATTTTCAGAACCTCTTATGATGGTTTTCATTCTCCCTCTTTTATTCTTCTATTTTGTCCTGCTTTGAAGAAAACATATCAACATTATTGGCTCGCTTGCCCTGGCACAATGACCTCTGAAGACTTAAAAGCTCTGTAATCTCAGAGACTTACAAAGGCCGTGGTCTCTGGTGAGCTCTAAATAGCTCATCAGCTGTGTCTGCAGACAGCCCATCCCAGAAAGGAAAGAAAAATAAACTCAGCCGGGTGTGAGTCTGCTGGGAACACTTCAGGAAGTCCTGGGAGGGCGTGGAGAGAATTGGGAAGCAAAGCTAACTGGGAAGGAGGGATGGACAGGAGCTGAGCCTGCCCGAGGGCACCGGGCCATTCTCTCAGTCACTGTTGGCCATTCCCGCCCCTCCTTCCATTGAGATGACTAAAGGGTACGTGATCGTGTTGTCTATCAGCATGAATCTGAATTTAGCATCTTCGCTGTTTTCATTCCAGCCTCCCACCCAATAGCGTATAAAGTCTGGCTATATATAGCCTCATTTTCATTGCTGGAGAAGAGAAAGGAGTAAAAGCAATATGTGTAATTAATTCATTTATTCATTTCTTGATAACTAAGACACAGTCGCTGCTCACAGGGAGCTTGTGGGTAGGGCTTTCTTCTGAGTAGCTGATAAATAAGGAATAGGTTTGAGACAGTGGACAAGAGCCCCACTGCATCCTCAAAGCTAGACATCCAAAGGTAATCATGGCTAGGCACAGTGGCACACGCTTATAGTCCCAGCTACTAGGGAGGCTGAGGCAGGAGAATCGCTTGAGCCCAGGAGTTTGAGTGAGTGCAGTTAGCTATGATCATGCCTGTGAATAGCAGCACTTCAGCCTGCACAGTGTAGTCAGACCTTGTCTCTTGGGAAAAGGAAAAAAAAAACAACTAAAAAAAGTGAGAAAATAGTGAGAGAAAAGTAATCATGGAGATTAATTACACATTCATTTATACATTGATTTATTAATTATGCATTAATTAAAATGATGACAATACATTATTCTGCACTTATTTATTCAGATCCATTTATTTCATAGGTATGTATTTGGCATGTCTTCTGTATGATCTGAGAGAGTTGTGGTAGGTACCAGAAAGCTGATTAGAAACTAGGAGGAAGGAAGGCAGATATGGGTGATTAAAGGCAAATTCATTTGACAGACATTGAATGCCAGGCTCTGAGCCAAGTCTTGGTGATAAAAAGATGCAAAGTTATGGTCCCTGACGTCAAGGAGTTTCCCTAGTAGGAAACAGATATGTAGGTGACAATTACAGTCTAGTGTGATGGATCTCATAGTGGTGGTGTATACACATGCAACAGGACCAAAGTGGGAAGTTTACCTAAATCTACCTGGGGAGGCTTGGGGAAGACCTCACACATTTGATCTGTTTTATTTTTTCTTTTTGAGACATAGTCTCGCTCTGTCACCCCAACTCAAGTACAGTGTCATGATCATAGCTCACTACAACCTCCAACTCCTAGGCTCAAGCAATCTTCTTGCCTCAAGCAATCTTCTTGCCTCAGCCTTCTAAGTAGCTGGGACTGCAGGTGGGCATGACCACATCTGGCTAATTTTTTCTATTTTTAGTAGAGATGGGGTTTCGCTCTTGCTCAGGCAGGTCTGGAACTCCTGACCTCAAGTGATTCTCCCACCTCAGTCTCCCAAAGTGCTAGGATTTTACGTGTGAACCACTGTGCCTGGCCTAGGGTTCCTTCTTGGTATACATCCTGTGTTTGACAACTGTTTAATGATGTGTATTCACCATTACTGTATCATACACAGTAGTTTCACTTCCCTGTGCTTGGTGTAGTCATTCCTCCTTACCCTGCTGACAGCCACCAATCTTACTGTCACCATAGCTTTGCCCTTTCCAGACGGCCATGTAGTTGCAGTCATACAGTATGTATCGTCTTCACATGGGCTTCTTTCACTTAGCAATACGCATTCCTGTTTCTTTCAAGTCTTTTCATGGCTTGATTTCTTTTTTACCCCTGAATAACATTTCATTGTGTGGATGTACTACAGTCTGTTTATCCATTTACTTACTTAAAGACATGTTGGTTGTTTCCAAGTTTTGGCAGTTATGAATAAAGCTGCTAGAAACATCTGTGTGCAGGTTTTTTGTGGACATTTGTTTTCACCTCATGTGGGTAGACACAAACAAACATGATTGCTGGGTCACATGGTCAGAACATGCTTAGTTTTGTAAGAAACTGCCACACTGTCTTCCAGAATGGCTGTACCATTTTTTGTGTTTCCACCAGCAACGAGTGGGAGTTCCTGTTGCTCCACATCTTCATTTGATGTTGTCCGTTTTCTAGATTTTGGCCATTCTAATGGGTGTCTAGTGGTATCTCATTGTTTTAATTTTTATTTCCCTGATGACCTGTGATGTGGAGTCCTTTTTTTATCTTTTTCGAAGGGGTGTCCGTTCAGGTCTTTTGCCTATTTTTTAATCGGGTTGTTCGTTTTCATATTGTTGAGTTTTAAGTGTTCTTTGTATATTTTGGATAACTCCTTATTTCAGATAACAGTCCTTTATCACGTACATGTTCTGAAAATATTTTCTCCCAGTCCAAGGCTTGTCTTCTCATTCTCTTCACTACCTGTTTTTGGAAAGAAGATTTTATTTGAGCCTGGGCGCAGTGGCTCACGCCTGTAATCCTGGTACTCTGGGAGGCAGAGGTGGGTGGATCGCTTAAGGTCGGGAGTTTGAGCAGCCTGAGCAAGAGCGAGACCCCGTCTCTGCTAAAAATAGAAAGAAATTATCTGGACAACCAAAAATATATATGTAGCAAAAATTAGCTGGGCATGGTGGTGCATGCCTGTAGTCCCCACTACTCTGGAGGCTGAGGCAGTAGGATCGCTTGAGCCCAGGAGTTTGAGGTTGCTGTGAGCTAGGCTGACGCCACGGCACTCTAGTCCAGGAGCCGGGAGCCAGACTCTGTCTTAAAAAAAAAAAAAAAAAAAAGAAGATTTTATTTGAATACAGCCAGACTTATTCATTTTCATGTTGTCTATGGCTACTTTGATACTACAAGGGTAGAATTAAGTCATTGCAACAGAGATCATATGTTCAGCAAAGCCTGTGACACTTACCATGTGGCCCTTTACAGAAAGTTTGCTGTTCCCTGCTGTGGGAGATAGTAAGAAGATAAGACCAGTTCACAAAGGGCCTTTCATGTTTTATTGAGGACTTTTAGATTTTATTCTTTGGAGACAGGGAACCACTGAGTTTTGAGCAAGGGTAGGATATACTGTTTCTGTGGTGAGTTATTCAGGAAAGTAGTCTGATGGATGAATTTGAAGCTGTACCACTTGGGGTTCATTGTAGGAAACAGAAACCACTCTAGATATTTTGAACAGAAAAGGATTTAATATGGGGAATTAGATGCTTACAAAAGTCATTGGATGGGCTGGCACAAGAGAAGTGAGGGGCTCTCCTGGGGTCTTTGGTTTCAAGCTCACAGCCCTGCAGCTGTGATCCAGATGTCAGGAAACTGTTGCTGCCCCTATAACCGCTTTATACACGTGAAGTTGGTTTCCAGGCAGTGAGGCTTGGAGTCTGTTGGAGACCCTGCCACTCACACCCCCACTCTGGGGCAAATGGCTCTGCCTTCCTTCTGTTTTCCAGATCTCCTTCAAGGGAGTATGGAAGTCTTCCAGTCCTTGCAATGGGAGGTGGGGTTAGGGGGTAAGAGGTGGGAAGGAAGGAGCCACGTGGAGTAGAAGAGAGTGGGAGTGTCTGATACAGTGGGCTCCAGACTAGAATCAAGGACTGACCAAAAGGGTTCCTGTAGGCACTGGTGAGGTTGGAATTGACCACTAGCCTTGGACAATAGCGGGACAGATAGGAGACAGAGAAATAACCTAGGAAATATAATGGAGCAGGACCAGGTGACTGACTAATGAGATAGGGCAGAAGGTGGGGAGGAGTGGGGTGCTCCCAGACTCCTCACCTGTGATGTCATTCACCAAGACAAGAGATACAAGGGGGGAAGAGCAAAGGAAGCTGTCACTTAAAGTCACATCCCTGTGATGGTCGGCTGTCGGTGTTTAGCAGGCTTTATGGAACACTGGGACTGTATGGCTCTGGGGCAGAGTCATTCTTCTGAAAGTGTATCCGCAGAAGGTGGAATGAAAACCCAACTTAAGAGACACAGAGCAAGACCCTGTATTCCTGACTGTGAACAACAGGGCCACGGCAAGGGTCACCATGGTTCAGGGCACAGGAGTTATATTTCTAGTGTAACCAGATATGTGTCTGGATTCTAGGATTTTTTAGTCCTAGAAAACAGTGATTAAAAGGAGAAGGGTTTAGAGAGAAGCCAATAAAAAGAGTATGGGTCTTGGGGAAATGACTTTCTAGTCGTGAGAGCCTGGCTGTGCGCTGATGGAGGACTGGCACAGAACTGGCTGCAAATGCTTTGGACAGATGTGGATGGTGAGGACAAGGGGGTACTTTGGCCACGTGTTTGTGGCTGTGGTTTGGTGAGATGAGGTTAGACTTTCCCTTTAGCATTCTACTGGAACTGAGTGGCTGCTTTTGAAAGTGCCAAGGGCTGTGGAGGGGTTGATTTTGGGTTTGGTTTAGTGACTGGTCTTTAGGATGGCATCTTTGTAGCCTAAATGGAATGACTCCTTCCAAACACTGAAGTGATTCTATATTTAGGTTTTTCATTTTGTGTTAGATAAAAATAGCCACAGAAGTAACACCCAGAATTTATGTAGCTTTACGCTGCACATGTGCTGGGTTTCATGAAGTTGTTACGTACCCTTAACTTACCGACAATAGAGTGTAGGTGTTGGTCTCAATGTTCTTTGTGCCTCCAAGCCTGATTTTATTTTATTTACTGGGTCACTTCCATCTGGCATCTGCCTCTGTCATTCTGCTGCAGCGACAGCCACAAAAGCCCACCCGGTCTGTCTGCAGGTTTAATACTGGGGACTTGTGCTCTCTAGAAACGTTCTGTACCTTGGCTTCTATAGTAATGTGGAATCCCGGTTTTTGATCTTTATTATTTAAAAAATAAGTGTCATTCATGTGAAAATATATATAAATGTATTCCATAAAAGTAGGTTGTAGTCAACAGCAGTGTCGTAGAGAAGGTGACTTTTTTTTCCTTTTTTGAGACCGGGTTTCACTCTCTCACTTGGTCTGGCATACAGTAGTGTGATCACAGCTCACTGTAGCCTCCAATTCTAGGGCTCAAGTGATCCTCCTGCCTCAGCCTCCTGAGTAGCTGGGACTACAGGTGTGGGCCACCACACAGGGCTAATTTAAAATTTTTTTTAGAGACCAGCTTTGTCCCCAGGCTGGTCTTAAACTCCTGGCCTCAAGTGATCCTCCTGCCTTTGCCTCCCAAAGTGCTTGTATTACAGGTTTGAGCCACCACACGCAGCTAAGAAGGTGACTTTTAAGCAAAGATTTGAAGAAGGCAAGGGATTTAACCAAGAGGGTATCTGAGGACAGTGTGTTTGGAAACTGGAATGACTGTTGCAGACCTCAAGGTGGGAATGTGCCTTTGGAGTTGAAGGAACAGTAGGGAGGCCAGTCGAGCTGGGGAGGAGGGGTTGGGGTCATCAGAGGAGATGCCCGAGGTCATAGGTCTGGCCAGATCATTCCTGTGAATTTCTGCTTTATGTATTTATAGGGTTATTTGATTGGGTCCAGAGTACAGTTTGGAATATATCTTATGGGCAGCTTGAACTTCTATCCTTATCTCTCTATCTTTTTAAAATATTTTTTTCTCTTAAAATTTATTTGGTCTGAAAGCAGGGGCTGTGGTGTACGCCTGTAGTCCCAGTTACTCAGGAGGCTGAGATGGGAGATGTCTTGAGCCCAGGAGTTCAAGTCCAGTGTGGGCAGCGCAGTGAGACCCTGTCTCTAAAAAGACAAAGGTTTTATTTGCTCTAAGCTATACAAGGGAAAAGCCTAAACAATAAATGATTCTTAAAAGCATTATGCTAAGCGCAGGAAGCCAGACAGAGAAGATTACATTCTGTACGATTCCATTTATATGACATCCTGGAAAAGGCAATATTCTAGGGACAAAAACCCAATCCGTAGTAGCTGGGGGCTGGGAGAGGGATTGACTGCAAAGGGACACAAGGAAATTTTGGGAGGTCATTGGGAATGTTCTGTGTCTTGGTTGTGATAATGGCAACACAACTGCACACATTTGTTAAAACTCACCAAACGGTAACCTTAAAAAGGGTGAATTTTCCTGTATATAAATTTTACCTCAATTTTAAAAATCACTGGAAAAAATCTATTTGGTTTGACAGTAGCCTAGCTACCCCGGCTTCATTTTGTTTTGTATCTGCTTGGCATGTTTTTCCTCCATACACTTCATTTCAGCCTTTTTGGTACTTAACATTTTTGGTGGTTTGTCCTGTAACAAAATTTAAGTGGATTTTTAAAAAACCAATATGGCTGGGCGCGGTGGCTCACGCCTGTAATCCTAGCACTCTGGGAGGTCAAGGCGGGAAGATCACTCAAGGTCAGAAGTTTGAGACCAGCCTGAGCAAGAGCAAGATCCTGTCTCTACTAAAAAACTAGAAAGAAATTAGCTGGACAATTAATTAAAAAAAAAAAAAAATATATATATATATATATATAAACCAATATGATTGTGATTCTTGGTCTTTGGAGTTGTTTTCCTCCTCTTGCCTGTTAATTTCTATCTGTCCTGCCTTTTTTGTCTTCTGTCTCTAACTTTCTACTTTAAGCCTGTGTTTGGCCTGCATTTTAAAGGAAAGTCTCGATGAGTGGAAGGTATCTTTGGCTTGCTGATTATTTCATAATGGAGTGTGAAATTCTGCATCCAGGGGTGTGAAGAGAACAAGAACTTATTCACCAGCTGCCTGACCGTGTAGATTTTGTTTGGCTTTACGCTGAGTTTTACAGCCTGTCCATGTGTTGGGTTTACTTTGTGTGCTTACAAATGGCCTTTGAAAGTGCAACTCTTTAGTGACAAAACAACGCAAAACATTTTTACTGAAATTAGCGAAAACCTAGAGTAGAATGTGGTGCAAATACTTGTTATTTTTGTAGAGGAGAAGGGGAGATGAGGACCAGGTTGATTTTGTTCCATTTCTTTACAATTTTACCTTTAAAACTGGTAAAAAAATTTTTTTTTTAAATTTTAAATCAAAACATACATTTTTTTTCTTTATACTTAGAAAAGAATGATGAATTGGAGACTCCTGAGGAGTTATTCCTTCTTCCATCTAGTTTGTTGTTTTTTGGGGGGAGGCTTCTGGGGGGAGTGGTGTTGAGGCTTTCGCCAAATACTGTGGCCAGGGCCCTGTGTGCTTCATTCATCTTTGTGTCCTTACCGGGACTTAGACTAGTGCCTCGCCACACGTAGCAGCAATTCAGTAAATATTTGTTGAGTTGAAAGAGTCTTGTGTTCCCGTTCCTCATTTGCCAGAACTTTGGGGTGGGTCTGGCTACTGGTTTTCATTCCTTGGCGCCCCGACTCCTGAGATGGGATGGTTTCAGGGGCACAGGGCATGGGGGACACCTTTGATCAGAGCTGCCTTGCCCTTTCCAAGGCTTTGCCTACCCGCCAAGAGTGTGGCGGGTTCCCACCGCCTGCTCAGCCTCTCTCTTTTCATCTGTTTTTCCTTTGTGATTGATATCTCCATATGGAACACTTTTCGTGGACTATTCTTCTCAAATCCTTGCAACTTTAAAGGTTAATATTGGAATCAGAGGAGCATTGACACATAAATAAATCCCGTTTGGGAAAAGTACGCGTCAAGTCCATGTATTTTAACTCTACCAGAAAAGAATGTTACTTACCCTCTAGGAACAGTGATATCTCACTTATATATAGTTGTTCAAATTCCCAAGTGATTGTTGAATCTTAGGAATGTGTGTCTCTTAGGAACATTAGGATCCCTGGAATGCAGCCCTCCGAGATGGGCCCCAGATTCTACACAGCAATGCCATGCCTGTAAGGGGCCCTTTTGAACTAAGATAGGGTGCTCAGAAGGATTTGGGCTGAGCCTGTTACCTCGCCACGCAAGCATCTGAGAGTTAGGTCTTCTTTGGTGGAAATTGTCATTTAATCGGATGCGTTTTCTATTGCTGTGTAACAAATCACCACAAACTTTGGGCTCAAAACAACATTGTCTGTTAGCCCACAGTTCTGTAGGTCGTAAATCCAGGACAACTTGGCCGGATTGTTCCTTAAGGGTCTCACAAGGCTGAATTAAAGGCATTGGCAAGGCTGCATTCAGATCTGGTGATTCTATGGAAGAATTTGATTTAAAGCTCATTCAGGTTATTAGCTGAATGCGGTTACTTGCAGTTGTAGGACTGGGATCCTCATTTCCTTGCTGACCATCAACTGGGGCCTCTCCCAGCTCTTTGAGCCCACCTGCCTTTCTTCTCATGTGGCCCCCTCATCTGCAAGCCAGGAAGGGTGTGTCAGATCTCCAGTGATCTGAATCTCTCTGGCTTTCTCTTCTGCCACCTGTAGGAGAAAGTGCTCTGCTTTGAGATGACATAATTAGGTGAGGCCCACCTGGACGATCACCCTTTCTTAAGGTCAGCTGTGCCCCATGACATAGCTAGGGTGTGATGTCTCATCATAGTCACAGGCTTTAGGCATTAGGACAGGGGTCATTTTAGAAATTCTGCCTACCGCAGGGCGTCTCTCTCTCAATCCCCATGTTTAATCGCTTGCCTAGTCTTTTCCTGTTGGTGTTGGAGTGTGCTTGAACATTACAGCTAGAACAAAACAAAACAAAAACGTGCCAAATAAAATTTGGACTTGGAGATAGCATTGCAATTTTAGTAAGTATGTATGTGGGCACAATATGAGTCTAATGAAATAATTTTTATTTCTGGAGCCTGATATTAGAGGCTGATTTCACATGCCATTTAGGGCCAGGCTTTCTGGAAGACAGTAGCTCTGACAGTGCCCGATACCTGGGACACCATGGATTCCATGTTTTGGCTTGGGTTTCTTTCTTTAAAGCGGTGGGGGAGGTGATGAGTACTGGATTGGAAAGAACATGTAAAGTACTAGAGATTCCAGGCCCAGGAGTGCTTTGGAACCTGACAGTTTGTGTCTTTTATTCATTGATACTGTGGGACCAGGGACATGCTAGGTGCTGGGTATACAAAGGTACGCAAAACAGACATGGGCCCTGCCCTCATGAGCCTGATTAGAGACAGACACTAAACAAATAAACATGTAAAAATATATGTATAATTCCAAATAGCAGTGCCATAAAGGGAACGATTAGATGTCATGGGAGAACGAAAGGCAATTTACAGTAGCCTGGGAGACGAGGGACATTTAGACTGAGATTTGGGCTTAGAAGCCAGCTAGGTGAGGAAGAGTCCTGGAAGTATACTCCAGGCAAGCAGATGAGTAAAGGATTTGAATTTTCTTCAGTAGGAGTTGAGAGAGATCTTGAGGAATGTCCATTGGACTCATTCGTTTTGGAGCTCACCTCACTCCTGCTGAAGTCCTGCCTTTGTGATTTGTCATGTTAGAACACTTGGAAATAATACTCTGAGACACTGTAGTCCCCAGTTCCTTCAAGGTCCTGGGTAACCCTTTCCGGGCTGCCGCAGCACAGGGAGGTAGTGAGTGGCCGGGGTTCAAACATGGTTTGATACCAGCAGAAAAAAGGTGAACACATTTTTCTGGTCCACCTGTGCACGCTGGCGCTCCAGATTCCTCCTGTGTGTTAGTAGGGGTTGATGGCCGGCAGTGCTTGTCTCCTGAGCTGTGACAATATCCCATGGCCTTGTAATTCAGGTTCAGGTGATCGCAGGTCCTAGGAGCAACCATGTGCTGTCGTCTCTCCTCAAGGAGCCCCAAGCCACCCACTCCGGCACTGAGCAGATGGAACACTGCCCCTCTAGACTTGAACTCTCTTTCAGGTTTGGGCGGCTGTTTGAGCTTTCTTTCCAGTGAAGCCCAACATCCAACCTGGAAGTAGATGAGATGAGCCACAGCTTATTGTACCTTCCCTCTTAAGATGAATTTCTTAGTTGAATCTACCACCTGTGGAGAGGATTGCTCTTTACTCCAGGACTAGCAAAAGAAAATCATTTGTCTTTCTGTAATTTAGAACAGCCTTGGCAGCAGTTTTATTTTTACCTTTCCTGTCATTTGAGAGGCTGGCAGCCTCAAGGTAGGGTGTGGAATGGAGCCGTAAATTACCCTTGCAGTGGCTAGAATGGGCCCATTTTAACTCTAATTAAGCCTTTCTCCATTCTCTTCGCTCCTTACCCTCCTCTCCATTTTTTTCTTAACCCACATTTGTGTGTGGAGGAAAAACTGAGGAGGGTAGAGGTGGGAGCAGGTTTGCTTTATCGAAGCCTCTCTGAATGGAGGAGACCATTTTGTTTCCCATCACTGCTTCCCATTTCTTTTCCATGCTTCTATTTTAAGTGCCTGTGTCTTGCTGGTTCTGTCTTGCTGGAACCTGGCCCAGCTCCACTTAATTTTTTTTCCATGTTGCTATTAAAAGACAGTGACCAGTTAAGAGTATGCAGAGGAGGGACAGAATTTGAGGACAGGAGCCCTCTAGGTTCTAGAAATCCCAGGCAAGTATCGATTCCCTGGATTGGAAAGTGAGATGAGTTTTAAGTGTATCAGGCAATTTTAACTTCTGTGCTTGTTTTATTTACCATGGAAGAAAACCCCTACTCGGTTGTTACACCCTGAAACTTCTCTTTTGCTGAACTTGAATACCAGTGGGTCTGATCTGGGGTCAGTGAACTTCCCTTTCATATTCTGGATTTCTTTTGCTGGTATCCAGCCAGCCATGGATTCTTAACATTTGGGAGAATTGTGTCCCTGAGTTTTAAAGAATCTCCATGTTCATCAATACAGAAATGTTGGTAGGGTCTTCGAGTCTTGGTATTTTACCTAAATCACATTTCCATCAAGGTTCTTGTTTTCTATGTAAATTACATGCCTTCGAAAACCTTTGCTCACTTTTATTTTTTCTCACTCTATAAATCACTTTTTTAAATTATTAAATCTATTGAGGTACAATTTATAAATAGTAAAATTTATCCTTTCTAGCATATAGTTCTATAAGTTTTGACAGAAGCATACAGCCAGGTAAACACTGTCATAATACAAATCTAGAAAGTTTCATCACCCCAAAAAGTTCCTTGTGCTCCTTTGTAGTCAACCCCTCCTTCTACCCCTTGCCACTGGCAAACACTGATAGATTTTTGTTCTTTAAGTTTTGCCTCTTCTTGAGTGTAATAAAAATGAGTGCTAAGCTGTGTAGCCTTTTGAGTCTTTTACTTAGCATAATGCATTTGTGGTTCATCTGCGTTGCTGCATGTATAGGTAGTTTGTTCCTTTTTTGTGCTGAGTAGTATTCCGCTGTATGGATGTACCACAGTTTGTCTATTCAGTCACCAGTTGAAAGACTTTGGGTTGTTTACAGTTTTTGGTAATTATGAATATGGTCACCATGAACATTGGCTTTCAGGTTTTTGTGTAAACATATGTTTTCATGACTCATGGGTAAATAAATACCTAGGGGTAGGATTCCTGGTTTTTGTGCTAAATACACATTTAACTTATTAAGAAGCTTCCGGCTGGCGCAATGGCTCACGGCTGTAATCCTAGCACTCTGGGAGGCCGAGGCGGGAGGATTGCTCAAGGTCATGAGTTCGAAACCAGCCAGAACAAGAGCGATACCCCATCTCTACTAAAAATAGAAAGAAATTAATTGGCCAACTAAAAATATATAGAAAAAATTAGCCGGGCATGGTGGCGCATGCCTGTAATCCCAACTACTCAGGAGGCTGAGGCAGGAAGATGGCTTGAGCCCAGGAGTTTGAGGTTGCTGTGAGCTAGGCTGACGCTACGGCACTGTACCCTGGGCAGTAAAGTGAGACTCTGTCTAAAAACAAAAACAAAACAAAACAAAACCCAGAAAAACCCAAAAACCTGCCAAACTGTTTTCTAAAGTGAATAAACCATGTTCCATTCCCTCCAGCAACGTCTCTGGAGACTTCCAGTCACTTTGCATCCTCCCTAGCACTTGTTACTGTTTTTAAAAACTTGGGGTATTCTAATAAGTACGTAATGATATCTCATTGTGGTTTTAATTTGCATTTCTTTAAGAGCTAATGATGTTGAGTGTCTTTTTTTGGTGCTTCCTTGCCATCTGTAGATCTTCTTTGGTGAAGTGTCTGTTCAGATCTTTTGATTATATTTAAAATAGTGGGTTAATTTTTGATTCTCGAGTTTGGGAAGTTCTTTATATATTCTAGATATAAGTCCTTTATCAGATACATATTTTGGAGTTTATGGAATGTCTTTTTCATTTTTTAAATTGATCTTTGTATATGATGAGAATTTTTCTTTACTTTTTTTTTTGACAGTGTCTTTGGAAGGAGTTTTATATTTTGATAAAGTCACAAAATACTTTTTATAAAAAGTTTCACATTTTATTAGATATTTTTATTCACCTACAAATTTCTTTCCCATTTCCCCCCTCCCCAGCCCCTTGTAGCCATCATTCTACCTTCAGACTCTATGAGTTTGACCACTCTAGATATCGTATAAGTAGAATCATACAGCACTTGTCCTTATGTGACTGGCTTATCTCACTTAGCATAATGTCCTCAAGGTTTATCCATGTTGTAGCATGTGTCAAAATTTCCTTTGTTTTTAAGGTTTGATAATATTCTATTGGGTGTATATACCTCATTTTTTTTAATCCACTCGTCTGCTGATGGTGGGTTGCTTCCACCTCTTGGCTATTGGGAACATTGCAGCTATGAACATGGATGTTCAAATATCTCTGTGAGACCCTGCTTTTTTAATTCATTTGGGTACGTACCCAGAAGTAGAATTACTAGATCGTAGGGTGCTATTTTATTTATTTTATTTTATTATTTTATTTTATTTTTTTTTGAGACAGAGCCTTGCTTTGTTGCCCAGGCTACAGTAAGTGCGGTGGCATCAGCCTAGCTCACAGCAACCTCAAACTCCTGGGCTCAAGCGATCCTCCTGCCTCAGCCTCCTGAGTAGCTGGGACTACAGGCATGCGCCACCATGTCTGGCTAATTTTTTCTATATGTATTAGTTGGCCAATGAATTTCTTTCTATTTATAGTAGAGACGGGGTCTCGCTCTTGTTCAGGCTGGTTTCGAACTCCTGACCTTGAGCAATCCTCCTGCCTCGGCCTCCCAGAGTGCTAGGATTACAGGCGTGAGCCACCGTGCCTGACCTATTTTATTTTTTTATTTCAGCATATTATGGGGGTACAACTGTTTAGATTACATGTGTTTGTGTTGCCTTTCCTCCCCTTCTACCCCAGAGTCAGAGTTCAAGCATGTCCATCCCCTAGATCAGGGGTCCTCAAACTTTTTAAACAGGGGGCCAGTTCACTGTCCCTCATACCGTTGGAGGGCCATTGGAGGGTACGGTGCACATTCCACACATGCGCACTGTGGGCCCGGGACGAGTTGGTTGCTAAGCAGGACAGGCAGCAGTGGCAAAAACACCCAGCAGGCCGCAGTTTGAGGACCCCTGCATGGTGCACATCACACTCATTATGTATGTATATACCCATCCCCCCCATCTGCCTGATGCCCGATAAATGTTACTTCTATATGTCCACTTACGTGTCGGTCAGTTAATACCAATTTGCTGGTGAGTACATGTGGTGCTTATTTTTCCATTCTTGGTATATTTCACTTAGTAGAATGGGTTCCAGCTCTATCCAGGAAAATACAAGAGGTGATAAATCACCGTTGTTTCTTATAGCTGAATAGTACTCCATGGTATACATATACCACATTTTATTAATACACTCATGTATTGATGGGCACTTGGGTGGTTTCTACATCTTTGGAATTGTGCTGCTGTAAACATTCGAGTGCCCGTGTCTTTTTTTTTTTTTTTTTTTGAGACAGAGTCTCACTTTATTGCTCAGGCTAGAGTGAGTGCCGTGGCGTCAGCCTAGCTCACAGCAACCTCAAACCCCTGGGCTCAAGCAATCCTGCTGCCTCAGCCTCCCAAGTAGCTGGGACTACAGGCATGTGCCACCATGCCCAGCTAATGTTTTCTATATATATTAGTTGGCCAATTAATTTCTTTCTATTTATAGTAGAGATGGGGTCTCGCTCTTGCTCAGGCTGGTCTCGAACTCCTGAGCTCAAATGATCCGCCCACCTTGGCCTCC
>VSMD01004859.1:0-46363 GCA_008750895.1 Mirza zaza | reverse complement strand
AGTCCCAGCTACTTGGGAGGCTGAGGCAGGAGGATTGCTTGAGCCCAGGAGTTTGAGGTTGCTGTGAGCTAGGCTGACGCCACGGCACTCACTCTAGCCTGGGCAATAAAGTGAGACTCTGTCTCAAAAAAAAAAAAAAAAAAGAAATCAGCCTGAGCAAGAGCCAGACCCTGTCTCTACTAAAAATAGAAATAAATTAATACATTAATTGGCCAACTAAAAATGTGTAGAAAAAATTAGCTGGGCATGGTGGTGCACGCCTGTAGTCCCAGCTACTCGGGAAGCTGAAGCAGGAGGATCGCTTGAGCCCAGGAGTTTGAGGTTGCTGTGAGCTAGGCTGATGCCACGGCCCTCTAGCCTGGGCAACAGAATGAGACTCTGTCTCAAAAAAAATAAGTAAATAAATAAAATAAAAATAGAAAGAAATTAGTTGGACAACTAAAAATATATAGAAAAAATTAGCCAGGCATAGTGGTGCGTACCTGTAGTCCCAGCTACTCGGGAGGCTGAGGCAGGAGGATCCCTTGAGCCCAGGAGTTTGAGGTTGCTGTGAGCCAGGCTGATGCCATGGCACTCTAACCCAGGCAACAGAGTGAGACTCTGTCTCAAAAAAAAAAAAAAAAAAGCTTCTTTTTTTCTGGTTTTTTTTTTTTGTCTTTTCAGTGACTTGGGATAAAAACTTCTTCATGAAAAAAAAAAAAACAGAACCAAAATCAAAAGAAAAACAACAATCCAAGAAAAATATTTGCAAGTCAAATTCCAAATGACCTCCCTATTAAATAAGAACTCCTAGAAGTTAAGATAAAGGAGCCGAATAACTCAATAGAAAAGAGAAGTAAAGTACATAAACAGACAGTTCACACACACAAAAAAAATTGTGATGACACTGAGATACTATTTTTCACCTCTCAGATTGGCAAAAATCCAGATGTTTGACAATATATCCTGTGAGCTAGTGTATGTGGGAATACATACTCTCTATGTTGCTGGTAGGAACGCATGACTCCTAGGGAGGGTGATTTGGCACAATCCACCAAAAACACAAAGGCATTTATCTTTCTACCCAACAATCCCACTTTGGGACTTTATCCTAGGGACATATCTGAGTACTTATAATGTGTCTGTGTATACATAGGCTATTTTTTAAAATTTCAGCATATTGTGGGGGTACATATGTTTAGGTTACGTGTGTTGCCATAAGGTTATTTTTACAGCATTGGTTTTTTGTTTTTTTTTTTTTTGAAACAGAGTCTTACTTTATTGCCCAGGCTAGAGTGAGTGCTGTGGCATCAGCCTAGCTCACAGCAACCTCAAACTCCTGGGCTCAAGCAATCCTGCTGCCTCAGCCTCCCAAGTAGCTGGGACTACAGGCATGTGCCACCATGCCCGGCTAATTTTTTCTATATATATTAGTTGGCCAATTAATTTCTTTCTATTTTTATAGTAGAGATGGGGTCTTGCTCTTGCTCAGGCTGGTCTCAAACTCCTGAGCTCAAATGATCCGCCCACCTCGGCCTCCCAGAGAGCTAGGATTACAGGCTTGAGCCACCGCGCCGGCCACAGCGTTGGTTTTGTTAGTGAATGAATGGAAACCGTATTAGCTTAGGTCACAAGCTCACTCCTGACACCAAGCAGTAGGGGCAGCCCCACCCACACTTCAAGAACTGAGCATCAGGGTGGGATGGTCCTTCACAGGAGAACTGGGATTATTAGAAGAAGAAAAAAGCAGAAAGTATGAAAAATAAAAAACAGAAGGTTTTAGGTTGTTGTATGGAGTGTGTGATGTACGACCTCTCTTCCGTATCCTTATGAAATCTTCAGTAGAGGTAGCTCCCTATGGCTGTGGTGTTGAGATTCTCAGTTGAGGGTAGTACTGCCCCCAGGAGCATTGAAATGTGGGATGATTTTACCTCTCGAAGTGATTGCTGGGGTTGAGGGACATGATCTTACTGATTGGGTGACCAGAATCTTACCAAAATGGTGAGATGTGTCTTGCACAAGGCCAATGGCATCACCGTTGGAAACACTGCTTTGATGGGAATAGATGGTTTTGGGAAACTTAAAGATGTGCTGAGGCCGGGCGTGGTGGCTCACGCCTGTAATCCTAGCTCTCTGGGAGGCCGAGGTGGGCGGATCATTTGAGCTCAGGAGTTTGAGACCAGCCTGAGCAAGAGCGAGACCCCATCTCTACTATAAATAGAAAGAAATTAATTGGCCAACTAATATATATAGAAAAAATTAGCCAGGCATGGTGGCACATGCCTGTAGTCCCAGCTACTTGGGAGGCTGAGGCAGCAGGATTGCTTGAGCCCAGGAGTTTGAGGTTGCTGTGAGCTAGGCTGACGCCACGGCACTCACTCTAGCCTGGGTAATAAAGTGAGACTCTGTCTCAAAAAAAAAAAAAAAAGATGTGCTGAGTTTTACATCCATGTTGATACTGGGCAAAAAAGAGAGCCACCAGCAGCCAGAGGACAAAGAAACAGCTGACACCTGGGTTGCACCTGTATTTAAGCCTTTGATTGTATCGTAGTTACATCATTTCATGAGTCTTTTTTATATCTTCCGTCATTACAGCCCTAGGTTTGTTTCCTCTTTTGCCATCTGCTTTGTAATAAGTTGTCCTTTCAGTTTTCTGCATTTACTTTTTATTAGTTCTAATCTGCATATAAAATAGAGGTATTTTGCACTCAAATTGCATTCTTTTATCCAAGGACCAGGGCTCATCTTTTCTTTTGTCACATCATGTTTTGGGATCTATTTGTGATCTTGTATTAGCCTCACTATTGTCATTTGCTATTAAAAAAGGGATTATTGTTCAATAACACAGTGAATTTCCTAAATTTACATCTTTTCTGGGAAATAATCTAGATAAAAATAACTATTACACACACTGTTCAGAATTGAGGTATTGTAATTTCACAGTTTTTTTCTATTCATAATCTACATACCCTGCTTTATTGCTTCATAATTTCTTCCAGCTCTCCCTGCTCCACCTTGCCCTATCTCAGGAGGGTGACCTCTATGCACTACATCACCAGGCTCCCTTGCTCTCTGGCTTGCAGTTGGATTTACCTAAGAGGACCCCCAGCAGGAGATTAGAGAGTGGGAGGAGAGCGAGGTCAGAATATTTATTTATTCCACTGTCTCTCCCTGCAGGAGACCTTGACTGGCTGCTTCCCTCAGCTGCTCTCACAAAATTCTTTCTTCCCAGATGCTGGCAAACAATTCCTCCTCTTGTCTCCTGAGGCTTCGGAGCAATAATAGTCTTGCTGCTAGACCTGGGGTATCCCTTGTAGGGTTTCCTTACGCTTTGCTCTTTTTAAATAGTCCCCTTTGTCAATTCTTTAAATCCTAAATTTGAGTTTCCTAATAGAAACTGGTTGATACAAGTACCTCCCCAGCCGAGCGGGCACTAGAATTCTTTCCCTTCTTATGGATGAGGAAACTGAGGTTACAAAGCGTTTAAGTGACTTGTTCAAAGCCACACGGATACTTTACAAGTCTTACTAAAGACCCAACCCAGAGAATCTGGCTACAGTTTCAAGGCTTCCAAAGGCTTTGAATGCAGAGTGTATTCCCATCACCTACAGAGGGTGCTAGACTGTCATCCTCTCTTCCTTCTTTCATTAAATCCATACCGAGTGATGTTGAGAAACCAACATGTTTCCGTACCTGCGAAATGAGAGACTTCTCCAAGCTCTGATGTCCTCACAGCTGTGGCGGGGCTCAGAGAGGTCTTGGCCATTGAAGCGCTATTCTGGAGCTCGGTGGAGCCTATGGCCCAGGCCTAGCCAATCAGAGCATCATTGCATTCCCCAGCCACAGTGATTGGCTCGGGAGTGGGCATGTGACCCAATCAAAGCCAATGGGACTATTTTCCTGGGATAGTGGTAGAAGAGCCATGCTCTCCCATCTGCCAGGCTTCAACCTGGGAGAAGATAAAGCCTGGATATGGGGCCACCATGTGGATAAACCCCCCAATCCAAGAAGCAGAATCAACAAATGGAGAGAAACTGGCTTCTGTGCTATTTCATACCCTGAATCCATCATACCTGAAATCCACCCAACCCTCTGGATAGTTCTTTTACAGGAGACAATATGTTCTCCTTTTTCCTTATGACAGAGTCCCAATCTTGTCACTTGCAATGGAAAGAGTGCTGACATAGTAGAAGACAAGCTGGAGTGGGAAAAGGAGGGAAGATTCTGCAGCAGCTGGGTGAACTTCTATTCATCCATCAAGACCCAACCCAAAAGTTACCATTTTGTTCAGCCTTCCAAGTACCCTCCCGACAGTTAGTTGCTCCCTCTCCACTTCCTTGCATGCTTAGAAAGTTCATACACATCTCTGTTATATCACCTCTCACACTGCGCTGGAATTGTTTGAGTGGCTGTTCCCGATCTAGGCAGTGAACAATTTGCTTGAATCTTATTCATTTTGGAATTCTTAGTTTTTAGCAAAAGGCCTGTGCAAAGTTGATACTAACTCACAGAATGTTTGTTGAGCAAATAACTAAATGAATGAGACCAGGGCAGTAGCAATAGGAATGGGCAGGAAGAAATGGATGGGGGCCAACAAAAAGTAATAGCAGCCTTAA
The DNA here is from genome assembly GCA_008750895.1 of Mirza zaza. Taxonomy (NCBI): domain Eukaryota; kingdom Metazoa; phylum Chordata; class Mammalia; order Primates; family Cheirogaleidae; genus Mirza; species Mirza zaza. The sequence goes on along the minus strand of VSMD01004859.1, from coordinate 41,768 downwards.
ATCTTTTTTTGGAATAAGACAGGGTTGAGATTAATATTAATAGCAAGATGCTATTAAGTTGACTTGGCCAAAATCCCTGGAGTAAAATTAATAATAGCTGTGACTTATCTCACGCCTTATGTGCCAGGTGTTTTACGTACATTAAATTCAATATTCACCCCTGCCTGGCAATGGAGGTATGAAGTGGTGATTCCACACATCTGGTTTATTCTGAGGAATTGAAAGCAACTCCAGGGGAGGATTGTCTAAGCCAATCATAGCAATTCCTTCCTCCTTCAGTGTGGCTAGATCAAGGATGGGCAGACCCAGGCCAATTAGGACCAGTAGGATAAAGCTTATTGCTATAAAAAAGGATGTGCGAAAGGTGCTCTCTCTTGCTGGATGTGAAGAGGGAAGTTTGTGGCCCTGGATGGTTCTTGGTAGGCATCTTGACAACAATCCTTTTGTTTTTTTCTTTTTCTTTTTGGAGACAGAGTCTCACTCTGTTGCTCAGGCTAGAGTGCCATAGGGTCAGCCTAGCTCACAGCAACCTCAAACTCCTGGGCTTCAGCAATCCTTCTGCCTCATCCTCCGGAGTAGCTGGGACTACAGGCATGTGCCACCATGCCTGGCTAATTTTTTCTATATATTTTTAGATGTCTGGTTAATTTCTTTCTATTTTTAGTAGAGATGAGGTCTGGTTTTTGCTCAGGCAGGTCTCTAACTCCTGACCTCTAGTGATCCTCTCACCTCAGCCTCCCAGAGTGAGTGCTAGGATTACAGGCGTGAGCTTCTGCTCCTGGCCCTTGATAGCAATCCTGATATGTGGGGAGCAGAGCAAGGAAATCCTGGAGGAATGGATCCAGGCCTCCCATCACACCCAGTCTGAAGCTGACCTATTCTGGAAGTTGAGTTATGGGAGTTATGTCAGCCAAATGCATACCTGTTGAGATGGTTTCTCTTGTACATGCTGTTTCTATTGCCTAGAATGTTCTCTTCCCTTCTCTTTGCCTAGCAAACTCCAACTTATTTCAGGCCCCAACTTAAATGTCACTTCATGACTTCTTCCCTATCCTAAACTCCCAGATTCACTTAGATTCCTTGTCTCTGTTTTTTTTTTTTTAAAGCCAGTCAAATTTAGCAGTGGGGGGTTGATCCTTGTCTCTGTTAACATAGAACTATGTTAGAGTTATCTCCTGGTGGTTTGAATTTTTCCTTCATTGTTCTTATCACAATTATAACTGATTCATTATTGTATACTACTTTAAAAATTAATTGTCTCTAAATTCCTTAAGGGTACCAGTATGTCTGTTTTGCTCAGCACTGAATCCTTGGAACAGTGGCTGTCACTGAGTGGACAATAATGAAGATTTATTTGTTAAAAGAATAAATGAAAGCTATTGCTTGCTGTGGTAATGAGTTGTACCATTGGTTCTGCAAATGTGGTCTTTGGGTCTAAAGCAGCAGCAGCCCTTGGGAACTAGTTAGTTAGAAATACAAATTATTACTCTCCACCCCAGACCTATGAAAGGGAAACTCTTAAGAGAGGGGACAAGCAATCTCCATTTTAACAGTATTTCTGGGTGATTCTGTTTTTTTTTTCTCCTTACTAACTTTGAGACTGCCTCTGAATTTCCAGGTGATTCTGATTCACGCTCAAGTTTGAGAATGATAAAAGAAAAATAACTCCCACTCCACACATACCGCCTCCCATAATGCCTGGGGGCAACTGATTAAAGATATTTTGTTCCTGACTGGCTGCCTCCACCAAGATCTTCCTATTCTTGGAATTTGTCATACAAACAACAATGTATAGCCAATTAGTAGCTTATGTTATTTTAATGTAAATTCTTGGTAAATAATTTAGGAACTACTTCTTTTTTCCTGAAAAACCCACTTGCGGGCCTGGAGCAGTGGCTCATACCTATAATCCTAGCACTTTGGGAAGTGGGATGATTGCTTGAGGCCAGGAGTTCTAGACCAATCTGAGCAAGAGCAAGACTCCCCTCTTAACAAAAAAATAGAAAAATTAACTGGTGGCACACACTTGTAGTCTCAGCTACGTGGGAGGCTGAGGCAGGAGGATCACTTGAGTCCAGGAGTATGAGGTTGTCATGAGGACTGCACTCTAGCCTGGGCCTCAGAATGAGATCCTGTCTCAAAAAATAAAACAAAACAAACAACCCCACTTGTAACTGCTGCTAATTGGAGCATATATTCAGGGTAACTTGAATCTATGCTCCTTGGTGGCTATCAAACTTTAGGCTTGAATAAACTTTATACTTCCCCAATCCCCAACCCTTTTGGCACCAGGGACCAGTTTCATATAAGACAATTTTTTTTTTTCGTCTCACTCTGTTGCCCCGGCTAGAGTGCCATGGCATCAGCCTAGCTCACAGGAACCTCAAACTCCTGGGCTCAAGTGATCCTCCTGCCTCAGCCTACCGAGTAGCTGGGACTATAGGCATGTGGCACCATGCCTGGCTAATTTTTTCTATATATTTTTAGTTGTCCAGCTAATTTCTTTCTAATTTTTTTTTAGTAGAGACTGGGTCTCCCTCTTGCTCAGGCTGGTCTCCAACTCCTGACCTCTAGCCATCCTGGCGCCTCAGCCTCCCAAAGTGCTGGGATTGCAGGCTGGGTGAGCCACCGCGCCCAGCCTCGTTCATAGTTATTGAGTACAAGGGGCTTGTTGTCTGCTGTGAATGGAAGTTGATATTGTAGCACTGGGTTTTTGAGACATTTGCTACATTTCTGTCAGTCACTGGTTTAACTTTTTGGGGCAGTTTCAATAACACAGGACTGCTGGTAGTTTCTACAATTTATTTATACGCTCTTGTGGCTCATGTGCTTTATCGAGGTCAGGGACTAGAGAAATTTTGTTTACCCCCCAGTCCTAGCACCCACAACGGCGTCTGGGCCATGGCAGGGCCAAAGTGTGTGTGCACTGAATGAATGTAAGCTCCAATAGGCTGTGGCCGCCAAAATTCAAGGCCGCCGCGTGGCACGTAGAAGGCGCTCAATAGAGATTTACGGAATGAATTAGCTAAAGAAGCGAAAGAGAAACCGCGCCTTTACTAAAATGGCAGCCCCGGCTCCCTTTACCAAGATGGCTGCCGGCCCGCGTGGACGGGCGAGCGGTGGCCGCGGGGGGCGGGGCCAGAGGGAGGCGGGGCTCGCTGGAGGCGTCAGGTGCGGCCCGTCCCCCGCCCTCCACCCGCTCTCCCCCCCTTCCCGCTCGCTCGATTCCGGATTGGTCCGGTTCCAGCGCCGCAACCCGGCGGCCGCGCCGTGGGGCCGCCCGGCCCTCGCCACTTCCGGCGCGTTGGGGCTGTTGGTCGGGGGCGGCCTCGCAGCATGAGCGGGCGGCTCCGGGGCGGGCGCGCGTAGGGATGCTCTGGGGGGTGACGGCGGCAGCCGAGTGGGCTGAGGCGGCGAGGACAGCGCGGGCCCCCGGGCCTCTCCTCTGAGCCGGCCGCCCGGGCCGCGTCGCGCCGCCGAGGCCCCTTCAGCCTCCGCCCCTTCAGCCTCGGGGCCGGGCCCGCCGCCACCTCTGTCCGCGGAGGCCGGGGAGCCCCTGCCTGGGCCCGTAGCCTCCCCCGCGGGGGTCGGGCCCGGGCGGGGGGGCCCGAGCCGCTGCCCTCCTCGCTGGCTTCCGAGCCCCGTTTCCTGCTTTTTCAGTTTCCTTGGGGAGGGACGGGTGGGTCTGGATGAATTGTCCCGGGAGACCCCGATGAGACGGACCGGGCAGCCGTGCTCTTTTTAAAAGCGGGTCCCCGCGGGGCCCGGTGGGGAAGGGGTTGTCTTTGCATGGGTGGGGGACTTTCCGAGTCTGCCGGGACCATGACCTGAACTGTGCGAGCGGGACGTGTCCGAAGCCCACGAGCTAGCTCCCCTGAGCCGCCCCCTCCCCAGCCAGCATGGTAAGTGGGGTCGGAGCCCCCTTCCTTCCTCGGGCGTCCGGCCGGAGGGGTGGGAACCGGGCCCGGGGCTGCTGAGCCTTCGCTGCTCTCCCCAGGGCGGGGAGGCTCGTGCCGTGCCTGGCTGGTGACACATGCGTGCAGGGTGTGTAGCCTGGCTCTGCTCTCCCATCCCCCCAGGGGTGTCTCGGGACCAGGAGGGCCCTGGAAGCGCGGCAGGCACAGCCTTTGCCTTTGGTGTTTGCCTCTCTCACTGCAGCTCATCATGACAATAACTATCATTTATTTATTGAGGGCTTACCATGCGCCAGATCCTGCTCTAAGTGATTGGCGTGTGTTATTTAATCATCACACCAGCCCTCAGAACAGCCCTCTGTTCTGAAGTGGGAAGACTGAGGCACAGAGCAATTTAATTACCCAGCTCAAGGTCAAGCGACTTTTAAGTGACAGTGGTAAGATTTGGATCTAGGCAGTCTGACTTCGGAGCTCCCATTAAATATAATACACTTACAGAGCTGGATAGATTCTAGGAGAAGATATTTAGCTGTAAGTTTATGTGTGGGGAAGCAGGGATTTTCAGAGGTCGCTTACGTAGATAAGGGCAAAGTCAGGAATGGTCTATTCTTTTGACACCATGCTGCTATTCTTTCTGCTACATGCTCTCTGGCCTTTTCCTTAGTAGTGCTGGAAAACCATCCTTTCAGGTGCAGCTCAGAAGCCACCTCTGAAGATACTGCCCACGTTTTCTAGACCTGTAGATATATTCTCAGTATTTCCTTAGATTTGTATACTCACATCAATTTGTTAAGCATTTGTCTTTTCATTGTTGTAATTATTTCTGAGACTTACCTATTACAGTGGACTCAGCTCCCTCAAAGATGAAATTGTCTGAACTTTTATCTGCCCCAGCTGTTGACACATTGTAAGCCCAGGATGAGTGCTTGATTGCCCACGCCTGTGTCTGAGCACCTGTGGGGATAGAACTGTCCTCAGTGTCACCCATTTTATCCCTGCCAAGTTAGTGTGTAGAGAAAGGGCTGCAGCTACATCTTCTGTGATACAGATGTGAAAGCATGTGGGATTTTCAAAACATTCAAGAGGCCTCTGGTGGTGTGTTCATGGTTATAGAAAGAGGATCTAAGGCATAGCCTTTGTCCTTATGGCGCTTACAACCAGCTGGATCAAATACACCACTAATGCTGAGTAGCACTGTGTAGTATTTACTATGTATACTCTGTATATAGTGTATTTTTTTTTTTTCCTTGAGACAGCGTCTTGCTTTGTTGCCCAGGCTAGAGTGAGTGCCATGGCATCAGCCTAGCTCACAGCAACCTCAGACTCCTGGGCTTAAGCAATCCTGCTGCCTCAGCCTCCTGAGTAGCTGGGACTACAGACATGTGCCACCATGCCCGGCTAATTTTTTCTATATGTTTATTAGTTGGCCAATTAATTTCTTTGTATTTATACTAGAGACGGGGTCTTGCTCTTGCTCAGGCTGGTTTCGAACTCCTGACCTCGAGCAATCCGCCCGATTCGGCCTCCCAGAGTGCTTAGGATTACAGGCGTGAGCCACCACGCCCGGCCTGTAGTGTATTTTAATATATACACACACACACACACACACATATACACACACACACATACACAGTGTCCATAGTGGCAGATCATTTAACCTCTTTGAGTTCTAATTTCCTCATCTATGAAATGTGGAGATAGGAATTCTCTTAGGAATAATCCAAAGGTATGAGGTATATACGTTTAGTGGTTGATGGAAGTAGTACTCATTTTTTTATTTTTGTTTTTTGATTGCAGTAAAATTTACTATTTTAACCATTTTTAAGTGTACAATTGAGTGGCATTGAGTACATTCACATTGTTGTGCAACCATCACTGCCATATATCTCTGTTAAGTTTTTTCATCTCCTCAAACTGAAACTGTTCTCATTTGACACTAATTCCTATTTTCCCTTTTCCTCAGTCCTTCCCTCCCACCCCGCCCCCCCCACTCTTGGTAACCACCATTTTACTTCCTGTCTCTATGAATTTGACTACTTTAGGTAGCTCGTATAAGCGGAATCATACTGTATTTGACCTTTTGTGACTGGTTTATTTCACTTAGCATAATGTCTTCAAGGTTCAGCCATGTCAGAGCATGTGTCAGAATTTCCTTCCTTTTTAAGGCTGAATTCCATTGTGTGTGTGCACCACATTTTGTTTATCCATTCAGCCATGAGTGGCTACCTGGTTTGCTTCCACCTTTTGGCTATTGTGAATAATGCTGCTATGAATATGGACTTACAAATCTTCCAGTGAATTTTAAGTAACTACTATATGCCAGGCCCTAGGGAATGTACAAATGGACAAGACAAACAAGTTTCTTCCCACAGGAAACTTATAGCATTGCTTTGGGACCCTTGGACAGAATTTTTATTATCGAATAAGCTAGCCAAGTACCCTTGTATTCAGGTTTCATTTGAATTGGCAGTCATAGAGCATTATGAGAATGACAACCTTTGAGTAATTAATTGTAAAGTCGTTGACTTCATGACCTCCATGTGTATTTTTTCCTGAGGTAAGTTGTGAGTCAGTTTTTGTAACCTAGACCTGGATTATTTAGGCACGTAGTGGGTGGCCATAGTGGATATGAGGTGTCTAATCATGTCCTTTTTGTGTCACTGACACCAGGGGTTCATCTGTAGGTATCTTAGGGTCAGGGGCTTCGGCAGGGCAGGCCTTATCCCCCAAAGGCAAGGAAGCTATTGCTTGGTTTCTGTCTTATAGGAAGAGGGTCTTTTCCTTGGGATCCCATTTCTTTCTTTATTCCAAGAACTTATTTCCTCTCCATTTCTTACTGATTTAACATTTTTACTTTATAGAGTATTAGTTGGCATAAACTTGAGGCTTTTTAATACCTTTTTTTTAAAACTTCAACTCTAATAAGACTTGAAAATGGGGCGAGCAGGGTGGCTCAGACCTGTAATCCTAGCATTCCGGGAGGCAGAGGCGGGAGGATCCCTTGAGGTTAGGAGTTTGAGATCAGCCTGAGCAAGAGTCAGACTCCATCTCTGCAAAAAAAAAAAAAAAAAAAATTAGCTGGGTGTGGTGGCATCTGCCTTTCATTTCATCCCAGCTGCTTGGGAGCTGAGGGAGAAGGATCACTTGAGCCCAGGAGTTTGAGGTTGCAGTGAGCTATAATGACACCACTGCACTCTAGTTGGGGTTACAGAGCGAGACTCTCAAAAAAAAAAAAAAAAAAAGGAAAATACTGTGACTTGATTGAAAAAACCTTTTATTTATTAAGCATATTTGATATCTTACTGCTTTTCACTTTCTGCTTTTTCCTTTAGTCATTCAGCGTCATTAAACCACACTAACCCTGCTAGGTTACATTATTGCTGTTACTACCAGAGGGGGAGCTTACCATCTGCTCTAGGATACCTATTTGACAAGTGGTAGAGCTGGCATTTGACCCAAAGTGCTCTACTCTTTGTAGTACATTGTGCAGCTTCATGAGAAGGGTGATCAGGAATGTCATCCAACTTTGTTTTATTTGGATCTGAGCTAGATACTGGTGGGGCATAGAGAATTTGGAGAATTTTCTTTAAAATCTGCTTCTAGGAGGAGGAATCTTGACCTGCTTGCACATTTAGAACCAGTTAAAAAGATTTGTAGTTGTAGTACAGAATTACTAGAACAGCTAGCTGTACTCTACATTTGATGAAATCATCGTTTTTTGGTTGAATTCCCATGAGTTTTTAGGTGGTATAACATGTTAGAGGCTCCCACTACTTCTCTGAAGAGTTGTTACTTAATACTGAATGAGCCGTTGTTTAATATGGAAATTTTGTGCAAAATTGAGTTCTTGCTTAAATTAGTGTTTCTTTTTTGGTTGCTTAGAAATTCATTTGGTTATATAGATTTCTTAATTTTTAATGTCATCTACTGTGAGCGACCTCTGAAATGGAGGCAAAATCAAACCTTAAATCTGGCTACTCACATGACACTCACATTACATTTACAGCATTGCATTGTATACCGTGCTGTGACGTACTGATATGAAGAAGCTGTGGTGGTGGTGGTGGAGGGAGATGGCAGGGAAAGATTCAGCAGTACCAGAGGTTCTGTATGTCAGCCACATCATTAGTTTGGTGAGACAGTTAAATATTAAGAAATGACTTTGCTGAGCTTGGTTGGCTCACACCTCTAATCCCAGCAACTTGGGAGGCTGAGACAGCAGGATCACTTGTGCCTAGGAGTTTGAGGCTGCAGTGAACTGTGATCATGCCACTGCACTCCAGCCTGGGTGAGAGCAAGAGCCTGTCTCTTAAAAAAAAAAGACTCTAATAGCTTTTGAAAAAATTAGTACATGACGTGGTTCAAATGATGAAATCACCTGATAAAGTAAACAAAAAATGTGGTAGACAGAATTAATGTGGTATGGAGAAATAATTCTCTTCAGTAAGCCAGAGCTCTTTAGTGTCTCAGGTTGTTCATTTGTGAAATAATTTATTAATTTCTTGCTACCAAGCTTAACACATTGACTGCCACACTTGAAAAATATTTTTTTCCTTGGGGCCGTGGTGTTTTATTACGAAAATAGCATAAAAACTTAGAAAGCAAAACAGTCTTTTCTAATTTAATGAAAAATTTGCTATTGACTGCTATTCATTTGATCCCCATTTTTAGAATTAAATTGTCAATATTAATTGTGACAATTAGAACATCAACAAGTAAGATTTTCAAAACTGCAGGGTTTTGCCCAGATTTTCCTTCACAAGGTCCTGGGCTCAAAAGTAGAGTGAGTTAAATACAACTCACCTGGCAGTCAATGTGTTAAAATTCTAGGAGCTGTATTACAGTATAGCAATATACTAGTTAATGTGTACATAAGGCTATAGTATATGCCAGGCATTTTCCAAGCAATGCCAGGAGGTAGAGGCTATATTTATTTCCCATTTTACTGGGAGATTAGGCAACTTCCCAAGGTCACACTGCAAGCATTAGTGCTCATAACTGTCACACTTTCAGGGTAATATTGTCCCATACGCGTCTTTTAGTGGGGAAGATAAGACATATATCCTGATAAATACAAGAGACTGTGAGATGATAGTAAAAGAATGTATGGGTACAAAGAATACATTGATACCAACCTGAGGGAGGTTGGCTGAAGAGAAGGGTCAGGGAAGGCTTCCCAGGAGGCAATATTGGAGTCTTGAAGGATAAGGTTGGGTTTGACAGTTGGACAAGGAAAGAAAGGGCCTTCCAAGTAAAAGTTGTTTGCAGATAGTTACAAAGATCAGATATATATCAGTAAAGATAATAGAAAATGTTAAGCGTCAAGTGAGAGTGAAGGAAGGAAGGAAAATTTGTTGAGTGCTTAGGGCTTTTTAGGCCTTATGCGCATACATACATAGATACATGCACTGCACAAACATGCCATTTTCTCCTAAACCTTTACTTTCCTGGCCAGATATTGCCCCATTTGTTTGTCCCCTTTGCAACAAAACTCCAGGAAACAGTGCTCTATACCCTGTCTCTTAATTCCTCACTTTCATTCTCTCCTAAGTTCACTTGTCAAAGTCCTTCCCACCACCGTTGCTACATGCAGTGGTTAGCTCTCAGTTTTCATCTCGTTTGCTCTGTCGGTAGCTTCAGACAAGTAGAACACTCCATCTTCGGTTAAGTCTGCCTTCACTTGGCCTCTAGGACACTAAGGTGTGTTCTTGATTATCCTCTGTGTTTCTTTTTTGTCTCATACAGCTGGAGTGCTCTAGGCCTTAGACTTAGTGTATTATTCCAGGCCAACTATAAGCCAAGAACACCTGGGCCAGACCTCTCTCCTCAGCTCCAGTTCTTAAATATCCAACTGACTGCTTAATGTCCAAGCTCATTTTCAGAAGTGTCAAACTTACTCTCTGAGCTCACCACCTCCACCCTTTGCTCACTTTGCTCCGGCTACCCTGGCCTCCTGACTGTTCTTCAAACCTTTCAGGTGTGTTCCTGCTCCTGGGCTGTGGCCTGGCCATTGCCTCTGCTAGGACTGTGCTTTCCCCTAGGAATCTGCGTGACTAACCTTAAAGCCTTCTCAAGAGTGACCCTCCCAAGGAGACCTATTTTACCACCCTGTTTAAAATGGTAATCCCACTTCAGAACTCCCAGGCCCCCACATCCTGCTTTGCTTCTTTTTGTTCAGTTTTCTAACATTTTGTATGCTTAATATTATTTATGAGGCCTACTTTTTGTTGTTTCCTTGTGCTAAAATATTAGCTCCATAAAGCTAGGGATCTCTCTTTTGTTCTTTGGTGTATCCCAAGAGTTTAGAACAATGTGTGGCATAGTAGACAGTTAAATTGTGGTATAGGAATGCTGTGGAGGTCTTGAGTGTTCAAAGGAGGTTTTAGAGAGGGAGTAAGTGAGGTTCCCTAGGATGAGAAGAAGTTCCAGAGGGTATTTCAGAAGAGAGGTCTGTAACTAAATGTTAAGAAAGCATTGCGTAGACTGGTTTGGCCATGGTGGAGGTTTTTGTGAAGAAGTAGCTACAGAGAAAGCTATAAAGGTAGTTTGGCTTGAGAATACTACCCTAAGGAGCATGGCTTGACTTTGTTTTTTGGCTGGTTTTTTCTTAAAGGAAAATCAATCTGTATGGGATATGTAGGTTAGATTGGTGTGGATAACCAGACACAACACCATGCCTGTGTGGATGCGACAAGCCTGTTCTTGGATGTAGAATTAGAAGTGGAGAGGAAGACTTGGGCCAGAGAGGAGTTACTTAAAACTCTAATTCCAGAGTTAAGGGATGAAGAATAAGGACTGCTCAAGCTGATTTTGGAAGCCCTTAACCTGGTGACTAGGAATAGTGGGAAGTTTTAATTAGTTGGTGATTTGGATTTGGTAGTAATGGAGGAGATGACAGGTAAAGAAACTGACAGGAAGAGATGACAGGAGATGGGCCATGTGCTGGTGAAATATGGGATTTGGCCACGTCTCTAGACAGGTAGGCAGTTGCTGCTGTGTTGAGATGAAGGTAACTGGCACTGGGCAGGACAAAGATGTTGAAGATTTTAGGTAGTTGGATTGTCAACATACATGTCCAAGTCAAGGAAGATGTGATAGCATGGGTTGGGATGAAGAGGGTAGGAATTCTGAAATCGTAGCTGCTACTTTTTCAACCTCTCACTCCTCCTTTCTCCCTATTCATTCATTCCACAATCCATTGCAGACCAACTCTTTGTATTCACCACTTTGTAAGATCATTTGGAACCTCTGTGTGCTGAGTCCAGTGTAATGCACATTTTCAGTTTTTATGCCATCTGACTTCTCATTGTGGCTTTGGTGGTCACTGGTCTCCTTTTCTTGAAACACTTTTTCTTGCTGCCTTGGGATCCATGGTCTTACTCTCTTGGTTTTAGTCTCCCTTGATCTTCTCTCCCATGGCTTCAGCTATGACCCATGTACCAATGAGAACTAAACCTTCCTCTCTAGCCTTGGATATCCACCTAAGTGTGCTGTAGACCATCGGTTCTCAACCTTTTTGGCACTAGGGACTGGTTTCATGGAAGACAATTTTTTCCAGGATAGGGGGGACCAGAGCTCAGGCAGTGATATGAGCGATGGGAGGCAGCTGTAAATACAGATGAAGCTTTGCTTGCTTGCTGCTCACCTTGCACTGTGCAGCTTGGTTCCTAACAGGCTGCAAACTGGTACCAGTCTAAGGCCCGGGGGTTAGGGACTGCAGTTGTAGACATCAAATTAAGTTGTCTAAACCAAATCCATCCCCTCAGATTAGTGCTTCCTCCACCATGCCCTGGTTCTGTTAATGTACTTATTCACCAGTTACTCAAATGATAAACCTGAGTCATCTTTAACTTCCTTTTATTCTTCAGTCTTCCCTATTCCCCAGACCTGTTGAGATAGCTGGTAACATACTTGTGTCCTGACCTGGCCTTTCCCTCCATTCTGTCTCCTTCGGTTAGGCTGTCCTGGTCTTTTGCTCTGACTGTTGCTGTCTTGACCTGGCCCCACTTTGCAGGTTCTCCCTCCAGCAGTCCTTCTGTATTCCTGCCACAGTACTTCATGGAACTCAGATGTGATCATACTACTTGAGCCTAAACCATTTTGAGTAGAAGGTCCCCATTGTTGTCAGACCAAGTTGTTACCATGGTAGAGGAGTGGCGCATGGCCCTGAATTTTAAGACAGTTTCACTTCCTTTTAGATCTCTTAGTAAGGATGAGGATGATTTATTAAATATTTGGAATATTTTTTGAAGACTTCCCAAATTATACCTTGTTTTCGAGCCACAACAAACCACTTGTCCATCACAGAGCACTTAGTATACTTTCATACTTCTCTGCTTTTGCTCATGCTGTTACCTCTGCTTGAATGTCGTTCATTTTTGCAGGTGAGGCCTACCGTTTCAAGGTTACCATAAACATCACCTCTTTGAGGCTTTCCAGCCACTAGTCTAACATATCATTTTTGATTATAGTTAGTTTTTTTTTCTGGCTTTCATTAATTTGATTTATTTGCTTTTATTATGTAAGAATTACAAGACTAAGTATCAAACAATTCACAGGGGTCCTCAAACTTTTTAAACAGAGGGCCAGTTTACTGTCCCTCAGACCGTTGGAGGGCTGGACTGTAGTTTTAAAAAAACTATGAACACATTCCTATGCACACTGCACATATCTTATTTTGAAGTAAGAAAACAAATGGGCAGAAACACCTGCATGTGGCCCTCGGGCCGTAGTTTGAGGACGCCTGCTTTGGAGGTTTGAAGAGCAAAATGTGAAACTCTTGCCTCCTTTCCTACTCTCTCTTTGGGTGGGGAGGATTACTTTTCTCTGAGAGTCCATATCAGAGTGATGCTTATTCATTTTTGCTTCTCCAATGCTTAGTAAGCATTCAGCAGGTATTTGGGTAATTAACCACTTTGGTACGAGCGTCCACTATAGTCGATAGCCACAGATGAATGTGCACAGCTGAGTGTCAACTTTAGCCAACAGCCGTGATATGACTTTTCTAATTTTTCATTTATCAAAATAAAATTGTGAACATTTAAAAATTACGTAATGAAAACATATATTTATATGTTACTTATTCTGATTACATTACAAGTAAAGCTGCCTGTAAAGTAAAACAAGCTTTCAGTGCTTTAAAGCTTTCCTCATCACACAAGAGCAAAACTGATTCGTTGTCAACGCACAGAACAAGCTATCGTGCGGACTATGTGTGCCAGCTGTGGGGAAGGTTTTGCGGCCGGTGAGCGCCGTACTGAAGTGGTTAAAAGAGCCAGGTGCAAAAATAAACCCAAGAAGGTCAAGGTGGGTCCTTAAGGCTAGTAAGTGAGAGTAGCAGTATTTGGAGAGAGTGGTAAGATTGAAATAGAGTATGAATATAGTAAACAACCTGTTTTCCCAAAAGTCATGCAACCAGCAAGCTCAGCTAAGTGTATTTTTCCCCTGGGTGGGCAGCAGGTGAGTAAAGGGAATTGTTAGAACAAATGCCATGTAAGATGGTCTGCTTACTGGGAAGCTCCAAAAGCTAGTTGCTACTGGTGGGGAACAAGGAGGAGTGGGGGGAGGAAGTTGTGGGTACTAACTGTGGTACTAACTGCCACAAGGCAGAGAAGTGAGGGAGGTGAACGAGGCTAATGGCAAAGGAAGGAAACTGGGCTGTAGAGGGAGAAAAAGGTTGGTGTGTTTCAAAATTAACCGTGACAGCCATCGTTAAGGGGCTCTGATGCATACTGTGTACAGTACATCATTTAGTCCCTCACAGCCACCCTGCAAGGTTGGTATTACGTTTCCATTTTGCAGTTGAGGAAGATGAGGACATTGAGGCTCAGGGAGGAGGGAGGGAGGGTACTGCTAAGTAGCTTGTCTAGACTTACACAGCTAGTTTACAGAGCCAGGATTCAGACTCAAGGTCCCAACTCCGAAGCCCTTGTTTTTTCTAGATCACTAGGTTTCTTCTTAAGCCTATACACGTAGACATAGGCATATTTACTTAAAATGTAGCCTAGTTGGGCATATGGTACCAGGAAAAACCTTAAAAACTTAATCTTAAAAACTTGAAAAAATTTACCTCCTAGTAGAGGTCAGATGGTAAAAGTCTGCTGAAGTGGTAACAATAGGGAAAAATAGTTATCTCTGTGTATCCTGTGATGTTGTAGAATAGAAAAAGTGTAACTGTTGAGGGCATAGCTGTAGTTGGTCCATGTTACAGGACGTCAGCAGAAAGGAAGGTTGCTTGAATTGAGTTTCAATTTAGGTAAGCCCATTCGCTTAGTATATTCAGTAGGTTCATTTACATTAAAGCAGCCTGCTGCTGTCTTATATGAGGGTTATAATGAAGAAGATCTCTGGTCTAGGGCTCCCTGAAAAGGTAAAGGTATTTTATGAGCTAAGGGAAGCTGGGAGAAAAATCAGTGGTTTCTAAATTGGCTAATAAATCTGGGAAGTTCTTTATTTTAGAGTAACAGCTGGGTAATTTTTATAAAAGTGACATATACTCACTTAAAATCAAAAAGTATGAAGAACATGGCAAAAATGTCACTCTAAATCTTACTACCCTAAACTCATTAACCTTATATAAGCATCTCATATGTCTTTGTATCCATCTATGTTTATATGGATAAGGGGGATGGAGACCCAAAATAAATACTTGTATTAAAAAAATGACTAATCCAATTTTTTTGGATCACATTAATTTTACAATAAAAGAAAAATGTCACTTGCATTTTTTTTTAAAAAAACTTTATTTTGAAATATATACTTACAAGAAGTTGTAAAACTAGTACAGAGTAGTTTGTGACCAGCCTGGCAAGATACTGAGAGAGCTTGTCTCTTAATAAAACCAAAACCCAAAAAACTAGTATAGAGCCCTGTGCACCTTTCAGCCGTATTTCCCCATTGGTGACATCTTACATAGCTGTGTGCAACATCAAAACCAGGAAATTGACGTTGGTACATGTCAGTTATTGACTAGACTGACAGACCTTACTGAGTGAGTTTTCACTGTTTTTAAACCTGCATTCATTTGTGTGTGTATGGCTTTGTGCAGTTTATTCTGTGTATTGGTTCATGTAACTACCAGCACAAGGCACAAAACTGCCCTATCGTCATAGAAGAAACTCCTTCACACCTCTTTTTGTATGTGTAGCCTCCCCAGCAACTGCTCATCTGCTCTCCATCTCTGTGGTTTTGTCATTTTGAGAATGTTATTATGAATGTAATCAGAGTATGTGACCTTTTAAGATTGACTTCTTTCACTAAAGCATATGCCTGTGAGCACCTATCTCACTTGAAATTTTTTTTTTTTTGAAACGGAGTCTCGCTTTGTTGCCCAGGCTAGAGTGAGTGGCGTGGCATCGGCCTAGCTCACAGCAACCTCAGACTCCTGAGCTCAAGCAACCCTGCTGCTTCAGCCTCCTGAGTAGCTGGGACTACAGGCAGGCACTACCATGCCCGGCTGATTTTTTGTATATATATTAGTTGGCCAATTAATTTCTTTCTATTTTTAGTAGAGATGGGAGTCTTGCTCTTGCTCAGGCTGGTTTTGAACTCCTGACCTTGAGCAATGTGCCCGCCTTGGCCTCCCAGAGTGCTAGGATTACAGGCATGAGCCACCACGCCCGGCCCATCTCACTTGAATTTAATAGCACAAAAAGAAACAGTGAAATGGAGAGGAATTGTCAAATTCCTCTTTACTCAGACAATTATTAGCTCTTGATAAATCCCTGTATGTTAAGGCCTCAGACTTAATGAAAAGCTTTAAGAAGATAATATCATTTTTTATAAGTATATATGTTGCGTATTTAAGTTTTAGGCAGTATCATTGTACTTCATAATAGGGAGATAAGAAAATTTGTTCTCTACTTCCCCCTCCTCACTTTTGATTATTTTACTTTGTTAGTGGCTTAGAGCATTTGTAGTCTGCTTTATAACCTTAAATTCCTCAGTATTTAGTACTTTATATTTTAAAGGATTCAGTATTCTCCACTGGTTAACTAAGGTTTTCTGTGTTGAATTCCTTGATTCATCTTCCTGTTGGCTGGATTTTATTGTCCATTTTTAAAAAGAGTCCTTATTTGGTAAATTAAGAATGTCTGCCTTTTTATTTTGAAGGACTTCTTGGCTAGGTATAACATTCTTGGATTGTACTCTCTTTCCCTCTGATTTTGTAGACACTGTTCTACCATCTGGGATTGAGTATTTTTTTGATCCTTTTAATACATTTAACATTCATTTGCTCATTTTTTTCCCCCAAAAGAGTTTGTGATTGCTATATTCCCTGAATTACATGTTTAAAAATGTCTCTGTGTTGTCCTTATCCATGAATGGTAATCTGGCTGAGTATAGTACTCATGGTTCATACCTTTTTTCCTTTTTTTGAGACAGGATCTTGCTCTGTTTCCTGGGTTAGAGTGTGGTGGTGTCATCATAGTTCACTGCAGCCGGGAACTCCTGGGCTCAAACGTTTCTCCCACCTCCCAAAGTGCTGGGATTACTGGTGTGAGTCACCTCACCCCACCCAAGGGAGACATTATCAATTTGCTCTGGAGCATGGTCTGCCTGCTTTAGTGTATTTACCTGGTTCTGTAATGTTGGTTATTTTAGATTTCCAGTATTTGCTGTTGCTACCATTGATACCGCAACAAACAAATTGAATATATCTTTGCATACTTTGTGTAGGATAAATTTCTAGAAGTAGAATTGTGGGCAGCAGGTAGGTGCATTTAAAAATTTTGGTAGATAGTGCTAGTCCTTCAAAAAGTTTTTATCAGTTTACACTGTTACTAGTGGGATAGTTCCTGTTTCCTTACCTTGTGGATGACACAGTTAAAATTTTAACGTGAAAGGTGAAAATAGCACTTTAGGAATGACATGTGCAATCCTTTAGTTATGAGTGAAGTGGAACATCTTTTGATATTTTATTGCCATACTTTTGATATTTTATTGCCATATGTATTTTTTTTCCTACGTTGCTCTCTTGATCTTTGTACATTTTTCTACTGGGCAAACCAACAGTTTTTTTTTTTTATGTAATTTGGCTGAGTAATTTTAGAATGTTTATGAAATTGATCAAGTTTGGAATAGCTTGCACCTTTGATTGAGCAGTTGCAAGATTGCATTTCGTGCTGCTGATTTTAGTAGGCTGGAGAACCTGCAGCCTTGGGGCCACATGTGGCCTTCTAGATTCTTGAGTGTGCCCTTTTGACCGAATCCAAACTTCACAGAACAAATTTAAAAGAATTTGTTCTGTAAAATTTGGATTTGGTTGAGGGGTGGCACTTGGGGATCTGGAGGGCCACATGTGGCCTTGAGGCCACAGGTTTCCCATTCCTAAAATAATTTTTTAGAACTATAGGCTTAATTCTAGGTAAGCAATTCCATTACCAGAAAGCTTGGAATTTTCTTAGTGAAGTGATTTCCTGTTAATTGTTGCTGGTTCTGTTAGTTGGGTTTGTGAACTACAGTGTTAATTTAGAATGTTAAAGGCTATTATGAACTAGCTTCACAGAGGAGTCTACTAGTTATGCTTATGGTTTCTCTGATTTTCAACTAAAATTCCCCTCATGGTAGAGAGAGCCCATACTTGGTTAAAGGAATGCACCTATCCTGAGGGTATAGATCATAGCAGCTCCCTGTAAACTTGAAATTTCTTGAAAATCTTGGGTTGTACCCTAACCATTTATTTAAAAATCTGGCCCAGTACGGTGGCTCATGCCTGTAATCCTAGTACTCTGTGAGGCATAGATTGGTGGATCGTTTGAGCTCAGGAGTTTGAGACCAGCCTGAGCAAGAGCGAGACCCCATCTCTACTAAAAAATAGAAAGAAATTAGCTGGAAAACTAAAAATATATAGAAAAAAAAATTAACTGGGCATGGTGGTACATGCCTGTAACAGTCCCAGCTACTCTGGAGGCTGAGGCAGAAGGATGCTTTGAGCCCAGGAGTTTGAGGTTGCTGTGAGCTAGGCTGATGCCATGGCACTCTAGCCCAGGCAGCAAAGCAAGACTCTGTCTCAGAAAAATAAAAAAAATAATGTATCTGCTGTCAGAGGGTACAGGAGAAAAAAAAATTAATGTATATTCCATCTATCATAACTTTTCCCCAGTCTTCACAAGAAAATGAAAGGTCAAGGCAGATATGTTATATTTGAGGAGCACAATGTGACCTTTATCTCATTTTACTTTTGGGATGTCTTGTCTGTGTCTCTGGAGCTCTGTGGACAGACATATAGTCATGTGCCACACCATGACCTTTTTGGTAAACTGGGGACTGCTTCTATGGTGGTGGTCCAATAAGGTTGTAATACTATATTTTTATTGTATCTTTTGTATGTTTAGATATGTTTAGATACATAAATACTTATTGTTACAGTTGCCTACAGTATTCAGTACAGTAATACAGTGTACAGGTTTGTCACCTAGGATTAGTAGGCTGTACTGTGTAGTCTAGGTGTGTATCGGCTCAACCATCTAGGTTCGTGTAAGTGCACTCTGATCACACAATGAAATCAGTCGCCTGATGACTAATTTCTCAGTATGTATCTCTGTGGTTAAGTGACTAAGTGCTGAAAAGTTGTATCCTGGTATATCTGTAAATGAGACTTCTTATGAAAAGAAAAAAACTTGAAGACATTTGAAAAGACCTCAAAGAAATATAAGAAAATATTTTGAGAAATAGTAAAGAATCCTCCTTTCCTCCTCAATAAGTGGATAGATTGAAAGTGAAAGAGTTTTGAGTTGACAGCTTTTATTGGGATATTCAGTAGACCCTTGATATTTAACATTGTGTTTTTGACTGTCTGTAACCTTCAAAGTCTTTGATAAATAATATGTTATTTTTGAGAAGATATGATTTGAGTTGCCTCTAGTTGTCTGAGGAGTAGGCCCAGCTGAAAGCAGTTCCTAAAACAGTGAACACTGGGCCATTGCAAAAATTGCTGATTATTTAGAGAAAGTTGTAAAGATGCTTGTGGTATGAATCTGTGTACTGGAAAGTGTGTAATTGGTAATTCTTTTTTTTTTTTTTTTTTAGCCGTTTTAGATGATTAAGAATAATTTGTGATTCTTTACTGAAACTGAAAGTCATGATCAGGAGGAGGCATTGGTGAATCTGGGGAATCACTTGTAACAGGGTTGCAAAATAATTGGGAACTCATATAGCCTACAGTTATTAAATGTAAGGATGGAAATGGGTGAATAGAAGTTCTGGAACTTTCTAACCTTGGATGAGTTTTTAACTGTATGCATGTTAGCAAATGATTACAGTGTTGGATAAGTGCAGAAATGGAACCTTGTGAGAGGCACAACTGTACTTAAAAAAAAAACAAACCTTGGCTAAATTGGGGATGGGAGGGTTGTATCAGGGAAGGATTCCCAGGGGAGGTGACGACCAAGTTGGGTTTCAAAGCGGACATAGGGAAGTCACTAGGCAGAGAATTTGGGGCATGAGGTGGGGAAGCAGAAGGGCATTTGGGCAGACGGTGCCACAGAGTCACATTAAAGGGGGAAATGGCTGAGTTGGCTCAGGTCAGTTTGTGAAGATGAAAGCTTTGAAATGTTGAAGAGTAAGGCTTCCAACAGGTGGCTCAGGTGATTTCTGTGAAGGCAACTGCTCCAGAAAAACAGCTTTGATTTAATTCATGAGGAAAGGAGCCATGTGCTTTATTATTTCCCCGGAAATTATCTATATTCTTCATTCTCTTGTTAGAGAAAGACAAATTAAGTGTTCTATCATAGATTTATTTATTTTAAACATCTTATTTTGAGATAATCTAAGACTTGCAGAAGAGTTGCAGAAATAGTACAGAGAGTTTCTGTATGTTCTTCTTGCACAGAGACATATTTAAAAAAACCTGAAATTATAGTAGCCAACCCTTCCAATGTTTGTGACCAGTAATTTAGCTCAATTTCTGTACCTTTTTTATTCTAGTACCAGTTGGCAATCAAAGTAGGTACTGATGCTACTATAGAATCACAAAATCTCTTGGTTTTGCTTAGTTATTCTGATTGCAAAAATTATTTTAAACTCTGTAGATTATTTGATAACTACTAAAACAGACAAAAAATTACCACCATTTGATTCAACCTTTAATGACATTTTGGTTTGCTTCCTTATAGTCATTTTTCCAATTTACTTTTACAGTATAGTTGAGATTACACTGAAAATGCACCTTTTTCTTCTACCCTTTCCACTTAATATTGAAGCATAAATGGTTTTTCAAATCATTAAATACTTCATAAATATTTACAGTGACTGTATAATATTGCATTGCATGGATTCTTAAGCAATTAGATTGTTTCATTTTTTGCCATGGTAAATAATATGTGATTAATGTCTTCGCAGAAAGCTTTTTGTGCATTTTAGAAAATTGCCTTAGGATAGATTCCCAGAAAGGCCTAAGGGTATGAAGATTCTGTTTTCTCTTTTTTAGAAACCTTTTATCTTAGAATAGTTTTAGATTTAGTCTGAACATTTATAAAGCACTTCATCACATGTTTTCCAGAAAGGTTATACCAGCTTATTCTTCCCACCAGCTGTGGATAAATATACTCATCAGCTTTGTGTAATCTTAAGAAAATTATTCTTGATTTAATAGGTTAAAAAATGACTTCTCATTATTTCTCAATATCTTTTTTTTGTTGTATAGGAAAAGTTATCACCAAGTTAGATTATATTTTTGTCCATTTATGGGAGACAAATCCCTTATGCTTACTTTACTATTTACTTAAATATCCCTTATACTTATTTTAAGGTATTAGAAATGTTACCTTAACATATTTTTATTTTTTACAGTCTTAAGATGGTTACTTTTCTTTATTGTAGTAAAATATAATAACATAAAACTTGCCATTTTAAAATATACAGTTTGGAAGGGGGGTGGGGGTAAAAAAATAAATAAAAAAATAAAATATACAGTTTGGTGACGTTTGGTGACATTCACCAATATATTCACCATGTTGTGTAACCATCACCACTTAGTTTCAGGCGTTTTCATCATTCTAAAGGAAACCTGTACCCACTCAGCAGTCACTACCCATTTCCCCCTCCCCCATCCCCTGGCAACCACACATCTGTTTTCTGTCTATATGGATCTGCTTATTCTGGATATTTCCTACAAATGAAATCATATAAGATATGGCCCCTCAGTATCTTCTAAAGCATTAAAAAAAGATGAATTAGATTAAGTGAAGTTTGAATTGAATCTTTGTATTGTATTTTAAAAATTGACAATTGTATTTTAAAAATTGATAATTCATTTATGGCAACAGTCTTGAATTCAGCATATTTAATTGGTCAGGATGCCCCACACTCTAGCCATTAGGAAGAAATAGTGTATAATTATTGTCAGCCAGTAGAGAGCTATAGACATTGGGGTGGGATGGAACTTAAAATAGGGACAAAGCCAGGAAAAGTATGTTTGGAGTGTAATTTGAAGAACTTGCCAGTAAGGTGTTTTTTTCTCCGTATCATCAAAAAGTAGCCAACCTAAAAAGCAAATAAGTTTTGTTTGTGACATTATCTAATACAAAAGTTCTTAGGTATGGATTTTTGCTTAAGAACCAGAGTGGATGATAAGGACAAGCAGAGAGGGTTCCAGGCATCTCTTTCTCAGTGTTTCACATTTTCACAGGGATCTCTGAGTGTAGCAAGTGGTGTGTTTTTAGGTGAGTGGGTTTCATTCTTTAGGTAGAATTTTTTCCAAAATGGGAATGAGGCTTTCAGAGTTTGATCAGACACCCACTGAGATGGAGTGCTTGGTATAGATGGATGACTTCATTTATTGAACCAAATACCACTTTCATGGTAAATTCGTGGGCAGACAAGTCAGTGTCTTGTTTTTATTAGTCTTATCATTTTCCCAGAGCCTGATCCCTGGGGGTGGAAGCAGGGAAGGAAGGAGGTTGTGATCAGCAAAGCCAAGGATCAGGGCTTGGATTGTGGATAACTCAGTTCCCAAGTTGGCAGTAGCCTAATACATTTTATTTTAACAGTATTTATGAGTAAGCACAGGACAGGAGATGTTCGGAGCAAGTATTCAGTAAGGAGTGCACTTCCAGTGTTGAGTGATTCATAGACAGTCCTAGGTATCTGAAGAACAGGATAACCCTCATGTTTAAGAGCATGAGTTTGTTTGAAGCCTGGATCTGCCACTTAGCCAAATGTGTGGACTCATCTGTACAATGGGATTGCTGCAAAGACTAAAGGAATTAGTAATGTCCAGTCCTTACATGGTGGTTGAGGCTGGAGTTTGAGACCAGGCTGAGGAAGAGCGAGACCCTTGTCTCTACTAAAAATAGGAAAAATTAGCTGAATGTGGTGGCATGCGCCTGTAGGCCTGTAGTCCCAGCTACTCAGGAGGCTGAGGCAGGAAGATGGCTTGAGCCCAGGAGTTTGAGGTTGCTGTGAGCTAGGCTGATGCCTCTAGCCTGGGCAACAGAGCAAGACTCTGCCTCAAAAAAACAAAAACAAAACAAAACAACAACAACAAAAAAAACAGGCCTCAGAAAGAAAGAAAAACAAATAAAAAAGGAACAACTTTTGCTGCAAGAGTCATGGATCTAGTCCTAAATACAGATGGAGGACTGGAGGACACTGTTGTGTCATTCTTACATTTGTAAGCACTGGTAGGTGATCTGTATAAAAATGAAAGTAAAAGCATTTGGCATTCTTAGGATTTTTTTGAGCATTTAGTTGGCTTGTTATGTAGGATATTTTGTTTCTTCATTTTTTTTTTGTTTTTAAGAGTTATTGCCTCACCAGTGACATGCAGTGAAATAGTTTTGCTCATTTATGGTTAAGGGTGCTAAGGATGTACATACATTGATGTCATTTCATTCTCACCATTACCTAGTGCGAGGGAGTACTATTGTAGGTTCATTTTGCAAGTGAAAAAACTTAGGTCAGAGAGGTTAAGTAATTTACCCTAGGTGGTGCTGATTAGTAAGTGAGGAAGTCACAATCAGATACAGATCTGCCCTGACTTCAATGAGCCCACCCTTCAATGAAAACATTTGCAGGACCACCAGTACCCAGCCACCTGTTGGGAGTGGGAGGGCCCTGGTGGAATGGTGTGGGATTTCTAGTCATGCTTGACTTTGTGCTGGTTCCCCTGGTGACGGAGCAGAGCTGGGATAGGAACTGAATTAAGGCAGCATGTTGTCTTTACCTCTCTTCTTCTCCTTCCCCATATTCTAGCAGGATCTGTTGAGAACTGCGGGAAGAGTGACACCTGCCCCTCTCCCAAGCTAATTATGCTTGTGGTGTGGGGATCGAGGCTGATAGAAAACTGCATGTAGAGTCATCCTTCTTTACCCAGGGATGTGAGCAAGGCCAGGGTCCCTGGCAGGATTTGGTAATTGGACAGGAGATAAGTACTTGTTTCCTTTCTCCTGTGCAGTGCATCCCTCCTCCCTCCACAAAAAAGAGTGCTGTCTGCTTTCCTATTTTCACTGCAGCCACTGCTGCCACTGTTTTGCTTTTCTAATGCAGTGAATGGTGTGGAGGAAGGGAATCATGTATAGTTCTGACATTGTGTAAGTTACAGCTTTTTAAAAACCATAGTTTTAAAGCATATTATTGAAAGTAAAACTGAACAAAATTGCAGTGACTAGTAGTCCTGTGCAGAAGCCAGAGCACGTGAGTCCCTGGGCAGAGAGTTACTATGCAGCATCTTCTTCCTTTGTGGACAGTAGTCAGCTATGGTGATGGGAGGAGCATTTAGATGCCCCTGGCCAGGAAGAGTAACTTCCTACTGGCACAGATCTCTACTTGTGCAGCACCCTCACACTTCCTGTGTAGTGTAATGCTGTAACAGGTTCCCCAGCAGCTGCTCCCATGAGCACAGTTATCTGTATTTTGTGGGATACTTAAATACTCTTTGGCAATTGGTAATGATAGTTTGAGAGACTTTGAGGAATGTGACTGAAGATGAATTAAAAATTAAAGTATTAAGGTGGCACTGGGTGTACTTAGAAGGACAAGCTGGTGACAACTTTTATAAAAACCCACACATGGAGTTTGTGTAAGAGAAACCTGTAGTGAGGTAGAGATGATTATATTAGCCCACACTTGCATAGTGTGTTATAACCGCATAGTATACACAGCTGCTTGCTTTCAATACCAGGGATGCTTGAGGAGATTGCAGGATTTGCCCAAAGTTATACAAGTTATACTTAGTAGAGCCAGGCTCTGCCTACCATACTTGTCCATGTACCTGTCTTAGTGGTAGCACTGGTTCCCAAGAAGCCTGTTAGTTTTGTTGTATAGAGGGGATCCTTTCTCTGTCCTCATTCTTGCTTTGGCCTCTATTCAGGGCATTGTTATCTGTACCCCAGAGTTGTAGCAGTACTGAAGCACATTCTGTTTGGCTTATTCCCAACTGCTCATTTCTTCCTTTCCACAGGAGTGATTTGTCTGATTGGTGCACTGGGGAGAGCTTCACACTGTTGGCTCACATCTACCACGTGTGAGGGCACTGCATCGGAACACTGCCTAGCTTTGTGCTTGAACTCTCTCACCTTCTTACTCTCCAGAGAAGCTTGTCCTTAGCTGTGTCCTACCTCTCTTTTGTGACTAGAACTTTCTCCCTAGGCCTGGGGGCAAATGCAGAATGGGAAGGGGGAGGCATTGCAGCTTTGCTAGTGGTGAAGAGGATGGTAGGCTTTGATCTGCATTTGGTTTCCTGAGACTGTGGCAACTGGATGGAACCTGGAGGGGAGAAAGGAAGTAATTACGCTATCCCAAGTCCCGGTAGTCTGTAATACAGGCTGAAGATTTTTGCCAAAATCAAACAAGTGTTATTTTAACTGTTACTTAAAGTGCCAGGTCTGTCTGTGAATAATTCAGGATGAAGGTGGTGTAGGTTTTACGAAAGAGACTCACTCTTAAACAGTACCAGTGGTAACAGCAGCTGAAATGAAAATTTTCACATATGAGGGGTATTGTTAATTGTGATTTTAGATTTGCAGCGTGCTTTTATAGTGGTCTGTCAACATCACACTTATGCATTACCTGATGTCATCCAGTGCCAGGTAAGGCCAGCCCATTCATCCTCCTTGAAACCCTTGGAACAGAAGGCTCTGTGCTGCTTCAGGAGTGGAGGGACTAACACTGGGAAAGAGCTCTGACCCGCCGTGTGTCTTGACCTGACCCATAACTTGACTTTGGTCAAGACACTCTCTGAGCTTCGCTTTCCTTATCTGTAAAATGAGATTGGACTTGTTCTCTGGAGTTTGTTTATTTCTATCTTAAGATTCCGTGATCCTGTTTTAGGATTTCTTGGTAGCATGCCTTGTGTTAATGTGCTCAGTATCTTTGGAGTTTAATTGACTAGGCAGGCAGATATAAACATTCATCCTCCTGGGATATGTACCTGGGAAAGAGAAGCAGATGGAATTGTGAAGAGAGAGCCTATTCTTGGCTGTATTACTCGTTTATTTTAGACAGTTTCTTACAGAATATTTTTATCATTTACTTTTTTGGCTGTCTAATTAAAGCCTTCTGACTAGAATATAAGTAAATAAGTATATAAAATACATGTATTTTAGCTCCTAGGGGATATGATTGTTGCCTGATCAGTAGATGCAAAATTTTTAATGTCTAGTCTATGTAGCATCCTTTTTCAAAAACAGTGGTGGGAATAAAACTGGCATCTGAGAGGATAAAGTAGTGTCCCTCCTAGTGTATCCTTTTCTCACTTTCTCTTTCCCAGTTGCCCAGCTAGCTGGGAGCAGTGAGGAGCAAGGTGGAGGGTCCCAGCCAAGAGATGATATTTCAAAAAACTTTCTATTTGGAAATGACTTCAAACTGATGGGAAGATTACAAGATTACAAAGAACATTCTTAGACCCTTTACCCAAACTCACTTATTGTTAACATTTTGCCCTGTTTGCTTTATTATTTATGCTCTTGCATGTGCTCGCTCTCTTCCTCGCTCTCTTCCTCGCTCTCACTGTATATATAAGCGGGCACATACATACCTTTCACAGTTGACACCCATATTTTATTCCTAAACTATTTAAGAGTTAGTTGCCTTTGTTGTGGCCTGTTGCCCCTATATAGTGTATTTCCTAATAGGGATATTTTTCTACACACATAACCATGGTACAGTCATCAACTTCAGTTAATATAACATTGATTCAGTACTTTAATCTAGTACCTGTATTCCGATTTTGTTAGTTGGCCCAATCATGCCTTTTATAGCAATTTTCCCCTTCTAGGACAGGACCCAGTCTAGGATCAGGTGTAGCATTTACCTGTCAAAACTCTTTAATCTCCTTTAGATTTGTTTTAAGTTTTTGAAAGCAGTGCACCTGTCCCTTGGAGGCTAATTGGTTACACTTGTTTTTATGTACTGTCTCATAATACATGGATAGCTTTTTCTAGCGTAAAACCTACTGTTCTCTGTATACAAAGATGTTTCTTCTAATTGGTCCCCATGGGGACAGAATATGCTGCCTCCACCTTGTCATTACCACAGTGGGACCAGTTGAGCTTTCTCGCCCAGATGCCTGGCAGTCATCCTGCTTCTAACTCATGGTCCTCTGCAGTGATCAGATTCCTTTTGTTCA
Source organism: Mirza zaza (assembly GCA_008750895.1). Lineage (NCBI taxonomy): Eukaryota > Metazoa > Chordata > Mammalia > Primates > Cheirogaleidae > Mirza > Mirza zaza. The sequence continues at coordinate 15,287 of VSMD01004859.1, read as the reverse complement.
TGGAAGAGACAGAGAGACTGGGCACTTTGCACAAAGCCAATAAATACTAGAGGAATTTTCTGTCATTGACCAGCTTTATGGTAGTTTTAAATTAAAGCAGAAAAGTGCTTTTTGATGACTAGAATTATGATTAGAGGCAGCTGGAGGAGTATGTGTTTTAATCAGATATTAATTTTCTGCAAGAAGACATTGTGCAAAGTTATTCCTAAAGGGCAAATATTATTGAGATTTAAACCATGAGCAAGACAACAAGAAGCCCTTGTGATACAAAGGCATAACTTTGTTAATTTCAGACATGTGTTAATAGAGTGGTGAGTGCAGCTGTCCTGGCCTTAACTTTCTAGTATCATGCTGTGGCTCTCTGTTTTTCTGCTTCAGTAGAAGACATTTTTTTCTCTGCAGCTTTTGTACACAATTTTTAGAATTATTTACATCCATATTTACTTATATTCCTAGTCCCCCTCTGCTAGCCTTGTCCCTACCCCTCTATCACAAACAGGCTAAGGAAACAAACTCAACGTGTGCGGATAGGACTGAGAATCAGGAGACCTGGTGTGCCACTGCCTAGCTACAAGTCTTCGAGCAAGTCACCGATGCCTCTGTGTTTCACTCACTGCCCTTCTGACTGCTAGACTTCCGAGGGTCAGCTGGTTTCACCAGTTTGCTTACAGGGAAATTGAGATTTCCGTTTCAATGTGATGTGTTAATTTTTAAGAGAAAAGTATCTGTAGACTGAGACACAAAAGAATAGTGACAGGAGAGGTGAAGGAAGACTTGTTCTGTTTGCCGTTCTCCTGGCTGGACTTCCATGATGTGATTTCCTGCTTTCTAGCTTTTTGAGCTGAGTTACTTCAGGAGGGGAATAGGTAGTGTTATTTCATTTTATACTGGTCAAAGAGTTTTTTTTCCTCATCTGTTTTTTTTTTTTTTTGGAGTGATAAATGGTGTAGGGAAGTGAGAGTGTTCACTTGAGAGTCAAACATCTATGGTAATCCTGTAAGCTCTCAGAGAGAGTTTACACGAGATTGAATTTCTTTGCTGATGGCATCTGTTGTAACACAACAGGTATGTTTTGTGTACTTTTCACCTTAGTTGGCAGCAAGGATAGAATCACTTTTCTCGGAAACTTTCTTTATATTACAAGCAAATAGAGTAATAAAATTGTTCTAGACATGCCACTGGAATATTTGTATGGGACTCTGGGACATTAGTCCTCATTTTGTTTAGGTTTGGTACCAAGGAGGTACCTGAATACAGAAAGCTGTTATAATTAACCTCCTAGTAGGATATACAGTGTGTGGCTCTTGGAAAAGTTAGCAAATAGCTTTTAAAAAAAAAAGTCGTTTTTTTTTTTTCCCTAGTACTAAGTTTGTGAAATGATTATGCTGTAGAGGGAGTTGTTTTAATTTATTTTTATTTTTATTTTTTTGAGACAGAGTCTCACTCTGTTGCCTGGGCTAGAGTGCTGTGGAGTCAGCCTAGCTCACAGCAACCTCCAACTCCTGGGCTGAAGCAATCCTTCCTTCTGCCTCAGCCTCCCAGTAGCTGGGACTATAGGCATGTGCCACCATGTTCGGCTAATTTTTTCTCTCTATATTTTTAGTTTGCCAGTCAACTTTTTTGTATTTTTAGTAGAGACGAGTTCTCCCTCTTGCTCAGGCTGATTTTGAACTCCTGACCTTGAGCGATCCTCCCACCTCGGCCTCCCAGAGTATTGGGATTACAGGCGTGAGCCACCGTACCCGGCCTAGAGGGGGTTGTTTTAGAGGCCTATAGGCAAAACGTTACAGATTTAATCAGTGTTTAAGAAAACCATCATCTAGGTACCTTATTTTAAGGGGCAAAACACAATGTTATCCACTGTCAGTCTCAGTGTTTTTAAAAATACGTCTCCTTTTTTTTTGAAACAGGGTCTCACTCTGTTGCCCAGGCTAGAGTGCAGTGGTGTTATCATGGCTCACTGCAAACCTCAGACTCCTGGGCTGAAGGAGTCCTTCTGCCGTAGCCTACCAAAGTGCTAGGATTATGGGCGTAATCCACCGCGCCCAGCCTATGTACAGGCCTGTGCTACTGTGCCTGGCTAATTTTTCTTTTTTTTTGTAGAGATGGGAACCTTGCTCTTTTGCCTAGGCTAGTCCTGAACTCCTCGCCTCAAGCATTCCTCCTGCCTGGCCTCCCAAAGTGCTAGGATTATAGGCATGGGCCACTGTGCCTGGTTTTGTCTCAAATTCAGAGTAATTACCAGTATTCTTGAGAAACTAAAAGTGAAACCAATAGTCTTCTTGTTCCTTTTACTTTCCTGAATTTGTTCTGTAAAATATCTGAGCACCAGTCCATGCTGGATGTTATAGAAAATACAAACATATTAGGTAGAGTCTCTTTCCAGATTAGCGTATGTTCTAGTCAGAGAAGCCTAATTTACCTGTGATGTATTAACAGTGATGGCTGTGACTTCAGTCCTTAACTTTATGCCTGGCATTGTGTTTACTATGTGCTTTACATTTTGTTTAATCCTCAGAACAACCCAGTATGTTAGGTACTCTTAATATATCCAGTTTTACACAGGAGGAAAAAGTGGATAGATTAAATAACTGGACTAAGGTTGAGGTGCATTTGGAACCTGACCCCAGAGCCTACATTCTTTAACTATTTTGGCATTCTGAAATGACCAGAGAACAGTACTGCGGGCAAAACTCTGTGGTACAGATTATAAGACAAAGAAGATGAAAACAAAGAAGGGATCTGCGTTGTAATCTTTACAGGAAATTTCCTGAAAGTTAAAGTATAAATTGCAGACCCAGCAGCAAATACAGGGTAGGACTAGACATTTACTTACGAGACCATGGGTATTCAGACTAGAGTAATGGTGCCCTGTGGTGAGTAATGTTGAGTCAGGCATGCTTCCCTCCTCCTCTTCTTCCTAGTAAATTCCTCTGCATTCTTCAAAACCCAAAATAATGTCATCACCCCCGTGAAGCTCTCCTCCAGAGTTAGTACTCTCTGTGGTCTCCTGAGGCTGTTAATTCCTGTGCCACTCCTGAAAGGTGTAAACCATCATAATCTACTTTTTATTCATAGGTTCTGCCCTCTCTCCCCCTGGGCCACCTCCATCCAGTTCTTTGAAGTCAGAGGCCATCTTACTTGTCTTTGTATCTCAAGGGCTTAATTTAAGCAATATCAGTTACTTATTTATTGAGTATTGAGTTCCCGTTTGTTGATCAAATAGCTGAGTTTCTTAGTGGGTCCTGGTTTAAAGTTAGGTTTAGAATAATTGGGGTAGAAAACCTTCAGGAGAGTTTACCTGGTGGCGAAGCACAGATGGTATCGGAATTGGAAAAGCTGGCGTCGAGGGGACCAGGTGAATCACGGCGGTGCAAGCAGGAGATGGCGTGGCTTGGAAACGGTGCGAAGCAGCGTAGAGACTGGGGAAGAATCGGGGGAAATTCCAAAGCATGTGGCCCTTCCCTTTCTTTCACATTTTTCTTGTAATTTATTAAGCGATTATTGGGTCTTGGTTCCTTAATAGTAGCTCCTTAGTGAGTGAGTGAGTAGCATAGGTCTCTGAATTGCTGACCCTGGAACAGTGCCGTAGAAGGAGCAGATAAAGTCAAGGCAGGCACAGTTGAAAGCTTATCAACTTTGCCCGTTTTAACTGTTTCTGGAATAGAAAACTTTGGTTTGTTTCAGATATATACATAGCTCTCAAGGGTATATTCTGAGCCAAGCTTAATTCATCATCCTGCCCAAAGATTTAAATTTCAAGTCTATATGTCATTTGCTATTGAGATGAGCCAAGTAACTGTTGGGGAAGCATAGGCTTATGGGGTTGTACTACCTCACGTTTGGCACCCTTGACAGATCTGAAGATAAATGAGTGGGGGTTTGTCTTTTTTTTTGCTTTGTTTTTTTTTTTTTTGTTGTTTGTTTTTTTTGAGACACGTGCCACCATGCCTGGGTAATTTTCTCTATTTTTAGTTGCCTGGCTAATTTTTTTCTATTTTTAGTAGAGATGGGTCTCACTCTTGCTCAGGCTGGTCCTGAACATCTGAGCTCAAGTGATCCTCCTGCCTTGGCCTCCCAGAGTGCTAGGATTACAGGTGTGAGCTACCTCATCCGGCCCAATAAGTGATGGTTTGAATCTAAGAGTCTCATGCTTAGATTTTATCTGCGGGTTTGTTGCAGATCGCCAAATGGCTCTGAATAGTCGTGCTAATAGAGGAAAAACACAATTTCTTTTTTTCTTTTTTTTTGAGTCCGAGTCTCACTCTGTCACCCAGACTAGAGTATAGTGGTGTGATCATAGCTCTCTGCAGCTTCGGACTCCTGGGCTCAGGCGGTCCTGCCTCCTCAGCCTCTTGAGTAGCTGGGACTATAGACGTGTGCCACCATACCCTGTTAATTAAAAAAAATTTTTTTTGTCAGAGATGGGGGCATGCTATATTGTTCAGGCTGATTTAGAACTCCTGGCTTCAAGCAGTCCTCTCATCTCAGCTTTCTAAAGTGCTGGTATTACAGGTGTGAGCCACTGTACCCAGCCCAAAAAACACAATTTCTAAACTCAGAATCTGAAAATACCAAGCTGAATTTTAAAAATGAATATAACATTACATTTTAAAAATTTGTATATATACTTACAGGGGAAGGGCACACATTGTAAGGTAAAGTCATCCTTGTGTAACTAACACTGAAATTAAGAATATTACCAGAATTCCAGAATCTGGCCCCCAAAGTCTGATTATGACACCATAGATTAGTTTTGCTTGTTTTTAAAGATTAATATAAAATGAGTAATAGAAGGATGTGTTTTGGTTTCTTTCACTCAACATTGTGTTTGTTGAAATTCAGCTATGCTATTGCACATAGCAGTATTCATTTCTGTTGTCTTATGATAATCTCCTGTGTGAATCTCCCTATTTGGTTCTTTGAACTTTTTGGATATTACGTATAATGGTGCTGTGAACAATTGTGTGCCTTTTTTTTGGTAAATATGTACAGATTTCTCTTCGGAATATATTAAGGAATAGAAGTGCAGGGTCCTAAGATATGCATATGTTTAGCTGCCAAACAGTTTTCCAAAGTGGTTATGTCAGTGTATGCTCCCACCAGCAGTGTATGCATGTTCTAGTTGCTTAGTGTCTTTACCAACACTTGCTGTTGTCAGTCCTTTTAATTGTGCCTGTAAGAGTGGCAGTGTAGCACTGTCTTGTTTTTAGTATTTCCCTTATGACTAATGAAGTTTAGCACTTGTTTATAGGCCTTTTATATACCCTCTTTTATAAGTAACTATTTGCCTGTCCAAAAAACCTGAGTCATTTATCTTTTCTTTACTGATTTGTAGAACTTATTTTGTACTCTGATAGTTCTGTCAATTATCTGATGAATATTCTAATTTATCAGTCTTTTCCTTTATGTTTAGTGCTTTATGTGTCCTGTTTAATACATTTTTCTCTACCCCAGGTCATGAAGATATTCTCCTATATTATTTTCTAGAACCTTTATTTTACCTTTCACATTTTGTATCTATAATCCAACTGGAATTTTTGTGTGTGAATGTGTCTCACTTATCTTTAATCTTTTCTTAGTTTATTAAAATCTGAGGCTTAAGTCCCAAGCACAAGATGGGAAGCAGTCAGATATATAAATATCTGAGTGTTCTTCATAAATTAGTCAGTGTAGTGAAGGACATAAAGTTTGAATAGCCTTTGGCAATTGAGGCCTTCACTCCCCACCATACAATGGCACTCGTTTTTTTCCCTTTTATTACCTGAAAATGTGGTCTGCATGTAGTATTACTACTTTCTTACTTGCCATTAATTCCTTTATTTTATTTTATTTTTAAATTTTTTTTTTTTTTTTTTTTGAGACAGAGTTTCACTTTGTTGCCCAGGCTAGAGTGAGTGCCGTGGCATCAGCCTAGCTCACAGCAACCTCAGTCTCCTGGGCTCAAGCGATCCTACCGCCTCAGCCTCCTGAGTAGTTGGGACTACAGGCATGCGCCACCATGCCCAGCTAATTTTTTGTATATATATTTTTGGTTGGTCAATTAATTTCTTTCTATTTTTAGTAGAGACAAGGTCTCATTCAGGCTGGTTTTGAACTCCTGACCTCGAGCAATCCACCCTCCTTGGTCTCCCAGAGTGCTAGGATTACAGGCGTGAGCCACCATGCCTGGCCGCCATTAATTCCATAATTTAACACAGTCTGGATTATGGCTTCTCCACTTGATTAAAACAGCTGGCAAGAAGGTTCCAATGGCCTTCTTGCCAAAAGGGGGCGAGGGAATTCTCCAGTATCCTTTAACTATTTGTAGATCTTGAACATATCCTCTATATCTTTCTACCTCTGTTCTGATTATCTGTCCTTGGCAAATTCTCAGCCTCCTTTTATCCCCCTGTAAATTTGTGTAGTTTCATTTTGAAATCTAGTCTGAAGAGACCTACAAGATATGATTGGGACAAAGCCCCTAAGCCTGAAGGCATGTGTCTCTAGTTTCAAAGCAGGCCTGACCACTTCTGTTGTTTGGTCTGTTTTCATTTGGTATCTGAGAACAAATAGAAACCAGAGCAGCCATAACTCCAGATTAGATAATTCCTACAATTTATGCAGCAGTTTGGCACAGATCACCTCATTTGATCCTCATACACCCTGTGAGGCAGGTATTATTGTTTAATTATAGAAGTGATTGAAAATGGGAATAGCACATTATTTGTTCTTGTTGAGAAATACCTGGCTAGCTTTTGGATTTCTTTTATGTAACCATCATTTGATGGGAGCATCCATTTGGGATTCTTATGGGTATTTCTTCTGTCTTTTCGCTTTCCCACAGGACCCTTAGCTTCTTGGCTTGGGGCAGGGAGTGTGGGGTAGATGGGACTGGGAATGAAGGATAGAGTTGGATTCTTTTGGAAGTTTTTTTTTTTTTTTTTTTTGGTAGAGATTGGGTCTTGCTTGTTGCCCAGACTGAAGTGCAGTGGCACAGTCATAGTTCATTGTAACCCTGAACTCCTGGGCTCAAGCCATCCTCCTGCCTTGCCTCCTAAGCAGCTGGGACTTACAGGCATGTGTCACCACTCCTGGCTTATTTTTTATTTTTTGTAGAGACGGGCTCTTCCTATGTTGCCTAGTCTGGTGTTGAGCTCCTGGCCTCAAGCAATCGTCTGGCCTCGGCCTCCCAAGAAGCACTGGGGTTATGGGCTCCAGCCACCGCATCCAGCTCTTTTAGGAGATTGTCATTAATTTTACAAACCTCTGCCTCAAGAACCAGTATAAGTAAATGTTGGTGGTTGATTGCCTGGATGTGATGAGCTCCGTTTTTTTTCTAGGATCTACTCTAAAATGCTTCAACACAAGAAAAAGTTGTGGAGAGGTGTGATTTCAAGATGTGTCCTTAATTTTTAGGAATCCATTTTGGCTCCAGAAGAACTATTGATTTATTTTAACTAAATAGCTGATTTTAGTTCAACAGATACTTCTCGATTTATATTTATTTTTATTTTTTGGCAGTGAGTTACTTTAACATGTGCTGTTATTCTTGATTCTTCTATATCTTCCCACAGCCTTTTTACTTTAAACAGCAAATCCTTTTTTTTTTCCAAATTAAATGATATACCAAACTTGATTTAAACCACAGCATTCTTTTATTTATATAAATTCATTTTAGAAGTTTGAATTTATAACATTTACTTACAAAGTCAGTGAGAACAGTGAGGCTGTTTTGGTCAACACAAACACTTGAAATAGATTTAAAAAGATTGCAGTCTTATTTTAGCCTCCCTTTTCAGTTTATTTCTGCATTTGAAAAAACAGATAGTTTTTAATAAAACAGCTTGGCTTGCAAGCCAAGAATATTTTTTAACTAAACCGATATAGAAATTTGAAAGAGGAGTAGAGGGCTACTCTTTATCATAAATGTAAAATTCAGACAGTCTCTCAAAATCATAAGTGCTAAAACTATTGTATAGTAATTCATCACTTAGCATGTCCGAGCTCAGTTGTCATTGCACAGCCATCATTCTGTGACTGCTGTATGGGAGGGACATCTGTGCCTGGCACTGCTTCATTGTGGCCCCCATGTTCTGTGTGGTGTACTTACGTGTGCTGGTTGATGTAGTTGGGCTTGTGTAAGTCTGATTCAGCCTTTGTAATTGGTCCCAGCCCTAAGAAGTGCTGGTTTATCCACAGAGTGGCTGAAGTTCCTGCTTCCACAAAAGTAAACTACCAGGTGGAAGCCTCTGGTATCTTACATTTTGACATACAAATGGGGGCTTGTATTAAAATGCAGCTTTTATAGTCAGCTCTTACTCCATGGGTAATGGAGAGAATATGGGGAAGGGAGGTGGGTAGGTAGAAAGGAATTAAGAGACAATGAAGCAAACAGAATTGCTCTTGGCTCTTGATGCTCTCTGAGGATTCATAAGTGGTCTGGGAATGCTCACCATTTTGTAGACAGGTGTGTGAAGGAGTGTTGACTCATGCTCATTGCTACAGCTGATGTCCTCCTACTTTAGTGAGAGAAAAGGAAGTAAGTTTGGGGCTCCATATGGAAGAGGGAGAGGATGAACATGGAGAGTCTTAGGCCCTCTCTCTTCTCATTCTCAGCCTGAGCAGTTACGCTGAGCATCTGAGACTGTAGTGTAGACATGCTGTCTGATTTTGAGTCCTTGCTTAGCTTGGTTCTCAGCTGCACCCTGGTCTCTGTTGGCTGCTCACATGAGCTTGAGAGTTGACTGTGTCTGTGAGTCCTGATGAAGCACCTTCAAGAAAACCCCTAAGAATCCATGCAGCAGTTGGATACAATTGCTCTGAATGAGCAATTGTATGGCTCAAAATATGGCTAATTATTCAGATATGGGGGAAATGTACTAGAGACAGATAATCTAGAAGGAGCCCTAACCTTATCACTGAATCTCCTTACTCTGCCTATTCAGGCAGGACCTAGGCTATTTATTTGCTTCCAACATGTTTCCAGAATTGAATTTTAAATTATTTGTTCCCTTTTCCTCAGCATAAATAATTGAAAATAGAATGCACAGTAGCATGAATTTATAGAGAGTACTAACACTTAGGGTTTTGAGTCAGCTGGGAAATTCTCTTCAACTTCTCTGGCTTATAGCATGCATTTGAAGAATGTTGAACTAAGATGTTTTTAGGAAGTAAGTTGCTCTTGCTGTTGGACATGACCTGTGAGGAACAGTAGAACCAAAGATGCAGTTTATTGATGTTTTTTCACATTCCTTTGTTAGGCATCTGAAGAAGCCTCCCTCAGGGCACTGGAAAGTCTGATGACAGAATTTTTTCACGATTGTACGACCAATGAAAGAAAACGTGAGATAGGTAAGTGCAGTGTGGCATTGTAAAGAGTAATTTATAAGGAGAAGGCCCAGTGGGGAGGAAGGAGTTGTCTGTAGCCTTGGCTGGTCAAGTTTGCCTGTTTTCCTCTTGAGTTCTGCTCTGGTTCTACTGGTTGGTGAGGAGTGGCTGGTGAAGTTTGCAATCCTAGTTACAAGAACATAGTGATAGATTTTCTTTCCTTTAGTGAAGCAGAAAACCCTTCTCTCACTTTGTCTTAATTTCAGCAATGTTATAAAACTGTCATAAGAAGCCTGCGACTGTTAATTTAAAAAAACTCACGGTTTCAAAATGTCATGTCGAAATGATCACATTTTGGTGTCCAGAAGTCTGATAAGAACCTAATCTAATGCTCAGAGATTCCTTAACTGTTTTTCTTTTGGGGGCTTCTAGCTTCTTTTTTCCATGTCTCCACTATTCTCTTTCCCATTCTGCAAGTTTAGGTGAATAAAGGCTTCAAACAACAGAGGTGTAGGTATAATCATTTTAGGGCTTCTGGGCACCTCAGTACTTTCTAGAATCTACTTTTTAATTTTATGTTCATTCACATAAGCAATATTCATTAAAACATATCATGAAGTAGAAATTGTATTCCAGTGTTAGATCTTTGCCCCAAGGATACTGTGGTCCTACAGCAATCTTTTTTTCCTGAGTCCTCACTTGAGAATGAAAAATATTTTTCTCTTTCCAAACCTAAAGACTTTTTCTTTGGGTGTCCAGCAGCTCTGTACTGGTAGTGTAATGTAAATTGTTATTTCTACCTCCTTGGAGTTCTTTTTCTGAGGCTCTGGGACCCTGGAGGCTCATTTCTCTCTCTCCCTTGGCTTCTCTGAGTCATGTTGGCAGTTAAATGTTATGGCTTATCCCACCTTTGATCTAAAGCTTGGTTGGGGTTCAGATTTCCAGGTGGCCAGTAGACCTTTGGCTACAGCCCATTTTCCCCTGTGCCCTTTAAGTATCATCAGCTGCTGATAGATGTTAACTTCTTCCTTTTTTTTTTTGAGACAGAGTCTCACTCTGTTGTCCGGGCTAGTGTGCCGTGGTGTCAGCTTAGCTCACAGCAACCTCAAACTCCTGGGCTCAAGTGATCCTCCTGCCTTAGCCTCCCGAGTATCTGGGACTACAGGTGCTTGCCACCATGCCCAGCTAATTTTTTCTATTTTGTTTTTTTTTTTTTTTTTTTAGTTGCCCTGCTAATTTTTTTTCACTTTTTAATGGAGATGGGGTCTCCCTTGCTCAGGCTAGTCTTGAACTCCTGAGCTCAAGCAATCCTCCTGCCTCAGCTTCCTAGAGTGTTAGGATTATAGGTGTGAGCCACCATGCCCAGCCAGATGTTAACTTCTAAACTCTTAATTTTAAACTTGGTGATCTCTTTTGGGCCTGCCCCTACATGCTTTGTTTTTCTGAGTGAGTACACTGTGGAGAACCAGAGCATTTATAAACCAGGAATCCCTGGCAGAAGCTGAGCCCAGTAGGTGAACAGGTATCTGGCTTAGAATAGCCACCCTGCTTTCCTCCCTAGGTTGTCTTATTACTCACTTGGGCTGACCCTTCTCCTGCCCCCAAATGACCCACTTGTTAGTTTTATGTTACTAAAGTATCTTATAGTAAAAATATCAGCCGTGATTTTCACCAAAGGAGGTGGAAGATCTTTCTCTTATATTAACCTGCTTTATTCTAACACTCTAATTTTTTCAGTCTTTTTTTAAAAAAGCTTATAATTGAAATACTTTTGGTTCTTAATTTTTGGTTTGCAGATCAATATTGCTCACCTTGTGTGTTCATGAATTAAAAGTGTGAACCCTCTGAACATTTTCATATTCTAACCTGATTTTAAAATAGCTTTAAATAACTAGATGCTACAAATGTCTAATTTAAACGCAGGCTGTGGGGAATCCGGGGGTTTGGTTCTCTACAGTTGGTGTGTCTTCGTTCAGTTCTCTTTGTACGTAGTCACTGTAGATTTATTCGAGTGTGCGGGCAGGAACCACGTCTTGCTGCTTTTTGTCGTCTTAGGATAAATTAAAGGCTTTTCCTAGCTAGGTGGAAGAAAGGAGGGAGGCCTTTTCTTAAAAGGGCTCCACCCACCCTCCAGCAAAGGCGAGTTCCTAGTGCTCTAGAGATTGGGTTGGTAGAACTGTTAGCAAGGAGCTCAGGAGATCATCTGGTCATTTTACCAGCGGAGGAAATGGAAGTGGCAAGGAGGAACGATAACTCCGTGAATCAGGGGCGAGGTCTAGAACAGAGCCCAGAGTTCCTCATTTCCAGCCACAGCCTTGGGTTTGATTTCACCTCTGAGATTCTTAGAAACTTTTGCTTAATTATTAGGACAGGTCATCAGCTTCCTTTTATGGAATATTTGGTAATGCTACCTTGTTGCATTTAGCCCAGGTCGTAGGGAACTAGAGTAGTGACTTTAGGATTGAAAGGAGCTGCTGTGTGTGCATTCTGTTTTTCCAAAAGCTTCCTGGAATCCCTTAGGGTTGTTGGCCCACACGTTTTCACCCTTTTTGGATTATATTTCAAGTCCAGTGCAGCTGGTCAAGGTGACCGAGGGGCAGCATATTCAGAAACATGGCTATAGACTCTTAATGCTTGCCACCTTGCGGACTCTGGCTGTGCTTGTCAGCAGCCTGTGGCGAGGAAAGCCATCTCTAAATGATTTGATGTGTTGACAGGGCTGCACCTGGCAACTCTCGTGATTGTTACACTTATTTATTTATTTAGATGTTGCTTTAAAATCAAGCAAAATGAAGAGAGTTAGCCATCTTGAACTCCCTTGCATTTTTTCCTGTCCTGTCTTTGTAACATTAATCGTTTCCTTCTCTGCTTCTCTAGTGGTGGTTTTGTAGTGTGTATGTGAACAATTTAAATGTTACTGAAGATTTGTAGAGGAGTGGTGAGGAATAAAATACAGCTCATATGCCACAGGAAATAAGCTAGCCATCATTTTTAAGAAGATGAAATGATACTGTTATAACATTCCATACATACATTAGGTTAAATAAGATCTTTAACAATGAAAGTTTCTCTGCCTAAAGAAGTATTCATGGCAAAGTTATTGGCTTTTAGATGGCTGAAGACACTGACAGTGTTGATGTTTACCTCAGAGTCAGGAAAAGATTATACGATGTATTCTATCTTGAAGAACCAGCTGGATTTGATCTCATTTAATTATATGGAGAGACGCATGTTTAAAAAAATAATAAGACAGCCCAGTCTTATATTAATTTCATGTGTTTTCATAACCACCTTTTGTTGCTGTTTAACTTTTCCAGAGGAGCTTCTTAATAATTTTGCCCAGCAGATAGGAGCCTGGAGATTCTGCCTGTATTTCCTCTCCAGCACTAGGAATGACTATGTAATGATGTACAGTTTAACGGTTTTTGAGGTAAGTTGTCAGATAACTTTATACTCTTCTGAAAAGTATTTTGTAGTCGGATTGCCATGTCATTGGCCCCAGAGTTTGGCTTTAATGTACAGATGAGTGGGAAAGAGTGGGAAGTCAGCTCAGGGGCCTCTTCCCACGTACTGCCTTTATCTAGATGTGTGGTGGCTCCTTTCCATCCATTTTCAACACCAGAAAGGTAAGATGAGTGGTTGGCTTTAGGGTTAAGTAGGTAGATTGTTTACAGTAACGTGTAACTTTTCCTTCCTATTATAGTTTAAGAGAGAAAGATAATTGCAGAAAAACATTTTGGAAGGAGGGGTGATAGCCATAATACCACCATCCTCACCACAAAAACTTAGGTTTATATTACCTCTCTTACAGTCCTTGTTTTCTGTGCACACCTTTAAAAAAAATCTAATTACAATCATATGGCTTGTGCCATTTTGTATTCTTCTTTTTCCCCACTCACCTTTATATTCCCATACATGGTTGTGACATTATTCACAAAGCTGTTCTCCTATTTTTGAAGATTGAGATGGTTTCAATCATTATTTTTTGGTGGCTATTAGAGACAATGTAGTATTAGAAAGTTTTTGCACATACAGTTGTTTGTTTCTCTTAATTTATTTAGCAGATCTTCTAGAAATGGGAGTATTGTGTCATAGGATTTGAATTTTTTTTTTTTTTTTTTGAGACAGAGTCTTGCTTTTGTTGCCCAGGCTAGAGTGAGTGCCATGGCGTCAGCCTAGCTCACAGCAACCTCAATCTCCTGGGCTCAAGCAATCCTGCTGCCTCAGCCTCCCAAGTAGCTGGGACTACAGGCATGCGCCACCATGCCCGGCTAACTTTTTCTATATATATGAGTTGGCCAATTAATTTCTTTCTATTTATAGTAGAGATGGGGTCTCGCTCTTGCTCAGGCTGGTTTTGAACTCCTGACCTTGGGCGATCCACCCATCTTGGCCTCCCAGAGTGCTAGGATTACAGGCGTGAGCCACTGCGCCTGCCTGGATTTGAATATTTTTATTATCATTCTTATTGCCAAATTGCACTAAATCTTTATTTTTAAAAAAGAGTTTCTTATTTATTGAGGTGATATAACTGACTGTAGGATGAAAACCAGTTATTTTTGTGTATAGGTTGTTAGCTTAAAAGATGTATATTTGTTTTTCAGAATCTGATCAATAAAATGTGGCTTGGGGTCCCATCTCAGGATAAGATGGAAATTCGTAGCTGCCTGCCCAAACTCCTTTTGGCTCACCATAAAACCTTACCTTACTTTATCCGGAACAAACTCTGCAAAGTTATTGTTGATATTGGACGTCAAGATTGGCCCATGTTCTACCATGACTTTTTTACTAACATTTTACAGGTAAGAATATACCTAAGGAAACTTTACCTTGTAAATTGTTTGTAGAAGTGATTATTTCCTTGTCTTGTAGAGGAATTTTAAGGTTAGCACTTTAGAACTGCAGTAGTGAGGTTATTGTAGGATAGATTATCGCATTCCCTTAGTTTTGTATTCTGAGACATGCCGTACCTTTGTGCAGTGGAGAAAGGGGAAAAACCCAATTGCTTTGTTAACCTCTTGTGAAATTCTGTTCAGCAAGTATTCGAAAGCCTGGCAGGTACTGCACAGGTATTGGGGGTGCAAGAGTGAGGCCTTTAGTAGTTCAGAATTTAGTGAGGAAATAGCTGTGCAAACAATAATTATCATATTGTTGAAGGATGGAGAGCCATAGTCCTGAGAGTAGCAGGTGACAGGTGAGGAGGAGCCAGATTTCCACCCACCTGGGATCAGTTCCTCTCATAAAGAACAGAACATTTCCTATCTTCCCTTGAAGTAGAATTATTTATAATAAATGAGAATTTGGAAGAGCATTTTCAGATGAAGCACTCATGAAGGTTTAAAAGGGCTAGTTGTCCTCCACAGTTCTTCACCAGCTCCCCCTTTCTGTCCTTCAGAAATGACTCCTTTAACCTCATGTAGCCATCATGACTTTGAAACGCCACGTAGTGGAAATCACCGGATGGGGAGGCAGCAGGTTAGGTTTTGCATCTGTCTTTGTGTAAAATCATCTTTGGATGTTAGCAACTCTTGCCATTTACGTGAGCCTTCATTTCCTTCTTTGTAAAATGAGAGGGTTGGACTAAGCAATCTTTTTTTTTTTTTTTTTTTTTTTTTTTAATTTCAGCATATTATGGGGGTACAGATTTTAAGGTTTCAATAAATGCCCTTTCCCCCCCTCCCCCCACAAGTCTGAGTTTCCAGTATGACCATCCCCCAGATGGTGCACATCTCACTCATTATGTATGTATATACTCGCCCTCCTCCCGCCTCCCCCCTGCCCAATACCCTATTACTGTAGTACCTATGTGTCCACTTAGGTGCTGCTCAGTTAATACCCGTTTGCTGGTGAATATATGTGGTGATTGTTTTTCCATTCTTGGGATACTTCACTTAGTAGTATGGGTTCCACCTCTAACCAGGAAAATATAAGATGTGCTATATCACCGTTGTTTCTTAGAGCTGAATAGTACTCCATGG
>VSMD01004855.1:0-12791 GCA_008750895.1 Mirza zaza | reverse complement strand
GCCAGGCGTGGTGGCTCAAGCCTGTAATCCTAGCTCTCTGGGAGGCCGAGGTGGGCGGATCGTTTGAGCTCAGGAGTTCGAGACCAGCCTGAGCAAGAGCGAGACCCCATCTCTACTATAAATAGAAAGAAATTAATTGGCCAACTAATATATATAGAAAAAAAAAAAAAATTAGCCGGGCATGGTGGCACATGCCTGTAGTCCCAGCTACTTGGGAGGCTGAGGCAGCAGGATTGCTTGAGCTCAGGAGTTTGAGGTTGCTGTGAGCTAGGCTGACGCCACAGCACTCAGTCTAGCCTGGGCAATAAAGTGAGACTCTGTCTCAAAAAAAAAAAAAAAAACAAAAAAACAAACAAAAAAAAAACCTAAACTTAGGCACAGAACCCACTAAAAATGTCAAAGCCTAAAACTTGGGGTTCCTGATACACACTGCTTCAGGCATGAAACTAGTAATACATCACTGGTATTTCAACAATCTGATTCTAGAAAGAAAGTGTTAGATGACGTTATCAGCCAACTCCTAACCAAAACATTTCTCAACTTCAAGGAATCGTAAGTAATGCACATATTACAAATTTTTAGCATCAAAAAGAAGGAGAGAGAAACTGGAAAATATAGACATTAGCATTCATATAATAGAGCAGAAAACAAAACTGAAGTATCAATAATTGGGGTGGACCAGTTACAATGACAGTCTCAAAGGTTCTTTCCGGCTGGCCACGGTGGCCCACGCCTATAATCCCAGCACTCTGGGAGGCCAAGGCGGGAGGATCGCTTGAAGTCAGGAGTTCGAGACCAATCTGAGCAACAGTGAGACCTCATTTCTATTCTTAAAAAAAAAAAAATTGTAAAAAAAAAAGGGGAAGGGGGTCAGACTACAATAAATCCCTCTGAAACCATCTGCACATGTCTAAAACTCTGAAGACACAAAATAGAACAGGAGACAGACAACTAACACTCTAAGGTAGCGCTCTAATCTAAAGTCTATAACAGTTAAATAATGAGGTAAAATTACCTGATCCTCTAATAGTCACGGGGTGTGCGGGTCAACATACATAAAACACTTTGTGCACTCATGTTTTTGGAGACAAAAGGAATCTAGTCCAGTCAAATTCCTTATTTTACAGACTTTTTTAAAAAAAATGAAGACCTCTTAGGCTGAATAATTTTCCCAGTGAGCAAAGTCTCAGTTCTTCACATTTTAAAACATTATTGTTAGAGTCTTCAGGTCCCTAAAAACAACTTTTAGACATCAGTGTTTCAGAATTCTAGCGGCTCCCATCTGAGATGAATTTAGATCACACAATATAGATAGAAGGAAGTACAGGTGACTCTTGAATTGCACAGGGGTTAGGGGCACTAAACCCCAGACCAGTCAAAAATCCACATATAATTTTTGGTTCCCCAAAAAC
The DNA here is from genome assembly GCA_008750895.1 of Mirza zaza. Taxonomy (NCBI): domain Eukaryota; kingdom Metazoa; phylum Chordata; class Mammalia; order Primates; family Cheirogaleidae; genus Mirza; species Mirza zaza. The sequence continues at coordinate 11,379 of VSMD01004855.1, read as the reverse complement.
TTTACCACTAATAGCCTACTGCTGACTAGAAGCTTTACTGATATCAGAAAGTAAACTCACACATATTTTGTATGTTTAATGTATTATATATTGGATAGCAGAAGCTACTCCTCCTGCCAAAGCTTTCTAAAATGGTCAAAAGATGCTTTGCTGGCATTAAATTCTCCAGCTTTGGATCCTTCATCTTCCTTTGTGCTTTAAGTTATCATATGACTGCTTTTCCACAAATCATACAGTCTATAGATATGCCTTTCTTATAGGAATCCTGCACCCATATAAAAGCTGCATTTTCAACATGAAATAAGAAGGTACTTTGCAAACGTACAAGGTTTTTGTGCCGACTGGTGTGGCTGCAACAATAACTTTGCAAATTTCCTTTTCTTTTTTTTTTACAGTGGTCCTTACACTGGATTCATTTATCTTGAAATGGGGTAACTGCAGAAGCAGACCTCAATCTACAGTACATATCAAGTAATTCAATTTTTTCTTATATTGTCATGACTTTTCTCTGCTTTCTGAGAGCACTTCCAGGATCACTGGTGGCACTTTGGGTCCTGTCATGTTATTCAAGGTTTAAGGTATTGCACTAAACATGATAAAAAGTATGCGAGAACTTCGAAAGATAAGCAATTTACTGGACAAAAGAACTTCTCACTTGGAGATGATCAGCATCACATGAAGTTTTACGAAGATACTGGCAACACCTGAGTTCACTGCAATAGCAAGAGGAGGTTGCTGTGAAATTATTACAGTAGTATAGTAGTACTACTGTAGCTTTATGCAGTTATTTAATGCTGCACCTTTATGTTTGTTTACATCTCTCTGCTGCAGATGACACCATGTACAATCTGTGTGTGTATATATTTTGATAAGGTTTAACTTTTTATAATAGATTTGTATATGTTTTATGGTAGTAAATAAAATAGTATAAACATATGTTTTATGCCTTCATGACATATAGAACTTTTTCTTAACTTTTTTTTTTATATTTCTGGGCTACGCAGTTGATCTGCAAGTTTTTTCAAATTGTCACAAATCTCCAAAAAATTTTACAAAATATTCACTGAAAAAAATTCATGCAGGCCAGGCGTGGTGGCTCACGCCTGTAATCCTAGCCCTCTGGGAGGCCGAGGCGGGCGGATCGCTCGAGGTCAGGAGTTGGAAACCAGCCTGAGCAAGAGCGAGACCCCGCCTCTACTAAAAATAGAAAGAAATTAATTGGCCGACTAAAAATATATAGAAAAAATTAGCCGGGCATGGTTGCGCATGCCTGTGGTCCCAGCTACTCGGGAGGCTGAGGCAGGAGGATCGCTTGAGCCCAGGAGTTTGAGGTTGCTGTGAGCTAGGCTGACGCCATGGCACTCTAGNGACGCCATGGCACTCTAGCCTGGGCAACAAAGTGAGACCCTGTCTCAAAAAAAAAAAAAAAAAAAAACAATTCATGCATACACAGACCCATGCAGTTTAAACCTCTGTTGTTCAAGGGTCAACGATACCTTTTTTTTGAGACAGAGTCTCACTTTGTTGCCCAGCCTAGAGTGCCATGGCGTCAGCCTAGCTCACAGCAACCTCAAACTCCTGGGCTCAAGCGATCCTCCTGCCTCAGCCTCCCGAGTAGCTGGGACCACAGGCATGCGCAACCATGCCCGGCTAATTTTTTCTATATATTTTTAGTCGGCCAATTAATTTCTTTCTATTTTTAGTAGAGGCGGGGTCTCGCTCTTGCTCAGGCTGGTTTCCAACTCCTGACCTCGAGCGATCCGCCCGCCTCAGCCTGTAGTATCCAACTGTAGAATCCAACTACAGTGCTAGGATTACAGGCGTGAGCCACCTCTCCCGGCCAAGGGTTAACTGTAGTTGACCTGTAGTATCCACTACAGTTGGCCTGTAGTATCCACTGTAGTATCCAACTACAGTGCTAGGATTACAAGTGTGAGCCACCTCGCCCGGCCTAGGGTCAACTATATCTTAAAACCATTCCAGTGGCTTGCAATGTGAAGATCAATAGGGATGAGAATAATTCATCCTTCCTACCTTGACCACCCCGCTACACACATACGTACATATTCTCTACTTTAAGAGAAAAGGAAAACAAACCTTTGCCATCTTGAGTAACTAAGAATGTGTACATAGATTTCCAAGCAACTAGAGGAAATGACTTCTCAATGATCTCAATTATTTAGGAAGATTTAAGTCTTGACTCACTTTATGGACATTTTAGTTGTTTTTCTGAATCATAAATTAACAAAATCACATCACTGAAAAGACCCAAGTACACACTTAGTTGCTAGAGAACTCTTGAAAAATCTGTGTATAATAAAATAAATAGGATCTCATAACTCACTAAGGAGAGCTAGCATCATACATACTAATACTCTCTCTCCTTCCTTCATCCTCTTTTACAACTGCCTCCTTCTTCTGATGGTCCTGAGCAATTTGACCGGAATTCTCTTTGTCACTTGATGGTGAATCACAGGCACCATCAGATTTTTTCTCAGTGGCCTCTTCATCCACTTTCTCCAAAGGATGAATCTTCACAATCTTCACCTTGAGCATTTTCTCCTTCCCAACCTATAAAGGAGACAGGAGAGAAAATCAGAGATAATAAATAAGAACTAGAAACTAAAGATAATGTTTAGAACATCTGATCTAATATACATGCCGCCTCCCCTAGCAAAAATTCACTGAAATGAAAATATCCAACTACAGTGAATTTTTTGGAACTTTATGTCTCAAACTTCTAGATTGAAATGAAGTCCTAAAAAATAAAAAGATCACAACCTAGTTCAAATTCATGTACCAATATACGAAGACCAAACGGCAATCTTTGCACTAGCCTGAAATATGCATAGTTTAAAATTTCCCATTTTTTAAAAAAAATCAAATATATATGGATATTCAATTGTTCTAGAAACATTTGTTAAAAAAACTATCCTTTCTATACTTACCTTTCCACCTCTATCAAAGATCAGTTGTAATAGAAAGAAATGAGCTGGACAACTAAATAAATATATACACACACACACACATATATACATACATATATATATACACACACACATATATATATATATATAAAATTAGCCGGGCATGGTGGCACATGCTTGTAGTCCCAGCTCCTTGGGAGCCTGGGGCAGGAGGATCGCTTGATCCCAGGAGTTTGAAGCTGCTGTGAGCTATGCTGACGCCATGGCACTCCAGCCTGGGCAACAGAGTGAGAATGTCTCAAAAAAAAAAAAAAAAAATCAGTTGTATGTAAAAAAAAAAAAAAATCAGACACATACATATGTATGTGTCTATTTCTGGATGCTAGTCTGTTCCATTGATCCATTTGTGTTAATGCAAAATCTTTAAACTAAGGCTTGAAATCAGATAGTATTAGATCATCTCTTAGTTTGTCGTTCTTTTTCAAAGTTCTTTTAGCTAGGTTCTTTGCATCTCCAAATGAATTTCACAATCAGCTAGGCAATTCCTACAAAAAAAGCTGTTGGATTTTATTGCAATGTGTGTTAAATCTACACATCAATTTGGGAAGAACTGATATCTTAACAATTAGTTTTCTGATCCATGAACAAAGTATCGCTACATTTATTTAGATCATCTTTAATTTCTCTCAGCAATGCTTTGAAATGTTTACCATACGGGTATTGTATATCTTTTGTCAGCTTTACGTCAAGTACAATACTCCACCCTTATCCACAGAGGGGATACATTTCAAGACTCCTGGTGGATGCCTGAAATCGTGGATAGTGCCAAACTCTACACATACTACGTACGCATGGATTTCTTTTTCTTTCCTCACAATTTCACACAGAATGGTTCTTATTGTAGATCCCAGCAACCTCAGCATACAATTTTTTTTCTTTCTTAAATCGAAAACTTTCACCTTTTCACTTAAATGAAGCACTTTATGGCTTCTCTTTGGCCTATCGAAACTGCCAACATCACTACTCTTGTACTTAAGGCCATTATTAAGTAAAGGGTTAGCTGAACACAAGTGACTGTCAATCTGATAACTGACATGGCTATTAGGTGACTAACTGGGGGGGTAGCATCTGCAATGGATATGCTGGAAAGGGATGATTCATGTCCCAGGCTGGACACAGTGAAATTGCACAAGATTTCACTATACTACTCAAGAAAGCTTGCAACTTAAAACTTATAAATTATTTACTTCTGGAATTTTCCATTTATATTTTCAGAGAGTGACTGACTGCTAATAACTGAAACAGTAGAAGGTGAAACCGTAGATAAGGGGAGACTACTCTTTTATATTTTTGACATTGTAAATGGTGCCAATTTTTTAAATTTTAATTTCTAATTGTTTGTTGCTAGTATATAGAAATATAAATTGATTTTTGTATATTGATCTTGCATCCTGCAATCCTGAACTCATTTCTTAGTTCTAGCAGTTTTATTGGTAGATTTCATCAGATGTTCCATAATCATGTTGTCTGCAAATAATTTTACTTCTTCCTTTCAAATCTGGATGCCTTTTAATTATTCTTATTGACATACTACACCAGCTAGAACCTACAATATTAGAGTGAACAGATATCCTAACTTGCCTGACCTTAGGGGCCAAGCATTCAGTCTTCAACCATTAGGTATGCTGTTAGCTGAAGATTACTGGTAAACACCCTTTATCAGGTTGAAGCACTTCTTTGTATTCATAACGTGCTAAGAGTTTTTATTAGTAGTTGATGTTGGATTTCATCAAATGCTTTTCCTGTGTCTATTAAAACTATCAGTTGGTTGGCCAGCTGAATTTAGAATAATTTAAAAAGAAAAAAATTTTATCACATGGTTTTCCTTCTTGTTTATTAACAAGGACAATTACATTCACTTCAAGTGTTATACCAACTTTGCATTCCTAGGATAGACCCACTGGCCATGATTTATTGTTTTTTAAATACAGTGAATTTTATCTGCTAAAATTTTTATTAGAATTTTTATATTTATGTTCACAACGGAGTTTTCTGAACACAGATATAGATTTTACTTAGTCTGTAGTTTTTCTTCTTGTGATATGCTTATATGATTTTGATATCAGGGTAATGCTGGCCTTGTAAATTAAGTTGGAAAGTATTTCCTCCTCTTCTATTTTCTTGAAGCATTTGCAGAAAACTGATATTATTTCTTCCTTAAATGTTTGGTAGAATTCACCAGTGACAACAATTAGGCCTGGAGTTTTCTTTGTGGGAAGACTTTAACTACAAATTCAATTTCCTTAATAGATATAGAGCTATTAAGTTCTCCACTTCTGGGGTTTTGGTAAATTTGTGTCTTTCAAGGAATAGGTCTATTTATTTAACTTGTCAATCTTACAAAGGTGTTCATAATATTCCCTTATTACCTCATCAATATCCATAAGATTACAGTGATATCACCTCTCCTAATTCTTCATATTGTTTAATTCGTATCTTTTTTTCTAAGAGTTTGGCTAGAGGTCTATCAATTTTATTGATCTTGTCAAATTACCAGTTTTTGATTTCATTTACTTTCCCTGTTGTTTTCCTGCTTTCAATTTTATTGATTTCCACTCTGATCTTTTATCATTTCATTTCTTCTGTTTACTCTGGGTTTAATTTGCTCTTCTTTTTCTGACTTAAGGTAAAAGCCAAAGTCAATGATTTCAGACCTTTCTTTTTTTCGGATGTAGGTATTTAGTGCTATACATTTTTCCTAAGCACTGCTTTTAGCAGCATCCCACAAATTCTAATATATTGTGTTTTCATTTTCATTCATTTCAAAATATTTTCTAATTTTCCTTTTGATTTCTTCTTTAATCCATGAGTAAGTTAAAGGGGTATAATTTACTTTCCAATTATTTACAGATTTCCAGATATCTGTTATGAATTTCTAATTTAATTCCATTTTAGTCAGAGTATACACTTTGGATGACTTGAACCTTTTAAAATTTATTGATACTTTTTATGGCCTAAAGGATGATCTCTACTTGGTAAAAATGCACTTGAAAGGAATATGTATTCTGCTGTTAGGGTGAAATGTTTTTTAATGACAATTAGGTCAAATTGGTTGGTAGTGTTATTCAAGTTTTCTATATTCTTGCTGACTTTCTACTTTTTCTATCAGTTGAGAAGAAGGGATTGCTGAAATCTCTAACTATAAATGTAATTTGTCTATTTCTCCTTGTAGTTCTGTGCAGTTTTGGTTTATGTGTTTTGAAGCTCTATTATTAGGTGAGCAAACATTAAGGACTGCTATGGTCTATATATACAATGAAATACTACTTAGCAATAAAAAAGAATGACTTTTGATATATGAAACAACAGGGATGTATCTTAAAATAACTGCTGAGTGAAACACGTTAGACAAAAAAAAGAATGCACAATAATTCCATTTATATAAAACTCTAGAAAATGCAAACTAATCTATAGTGACAAAAAAACAGATCATTTGGTCAAAGCAGAAGTCTCAGGTATAAATAAATAAATAAACAAACAAACAAACCAGATCAGTGGTAGGGGAAAAAAGGACTGGGAAGGAGAGATTACAAAAGCACATCAGTACACTTGGGTGTTAAGAGTGTTCACTACCTTGATTACAGTAAGAGTTTCACAGATGTATATGATATAACAAAACTTATCAACCCGTACTTTTTTTTTTTTTTTTGAGACACGGTCTCACTCTGACTTCTAGGCTAGAGTAGCCTGATCATATCCAACTGCAGCCTCAAACTCCAGGGCTCAAGCGATCCTCCTGCCTCAGCCTCCCAGGTAGCTAAGACTACAGGCACATCCCTGCACACCTGGCCAATTTTTTGTAGAGATGGGGTCTTGCTAGGTTGCTCAGGCTGGTTTCAAACTCCTGGCCTCAAGCAATCCTCCCACCTTGGCCTCCCAAAATAGTGGGATTACAGGTGTCGGCCACCACACCTGACCATAAACTATTGGCTGGTTGATTGATTGATTGACTGATTGGCTTGGCTGGTTAAGTGAAGCAGTGGGCATGGAGAAGCAACAAAGGAATCTGAACCTGGTTGTGACCAATTAGTAGTAAACACCAGTGCACTCGGACCAAACTAAACTATACATGTTAAATATGTAAGGTTTACGATATGTCAATTATACTACAATAAAGCTGTTTTTAAATCAACTATAGAGTCTTTATCTTGTATCTGTATCCAAACCACTCAATTCTGAAAAGCTAAAGCTCACATCTTGCCAACAGTTTCACAGCTGAAAAGCAACAACACTGATCTGGAACCCAGGTCTTCTGATTTGAAGTTCTATGTTTTTTTTCACTGTAATACCTAATGGACCTCTTTCCCTGCCGCCGCCGAGTCGTGCGGAGGCGGAGGCTTGGGTGCTTCCAAGATTCGGCTTCACCCGTAACCCACCGCCATGGCCGAGGAAGGCATTGCTGCTGGAGGTGTAATGGATGTTAATACTGCTTTACAAGAGGTGCTGAAGACCGCCCTCATCCACGATGGCCTTGCACGTGGAATTCGAGAAGCTGCCAAAGCCTTAGACAAGCGTCAAGCTCATCTTTGTGTGCTTGCATCCAACTGTGATGAGCCCATGTATGTCCAGTTGGTGGAGGCCCTTTGTGCTGAACATCAAATCAACCTAATTAAGGTTGATAACAACAAGAAACTAGGGGAATGGGTAGGCCTTTGTAAAACTGACAGAGAAGGGAAACCCCGTAAGGTGGTTCGTTGCAGTTGTGTAGTAGTTAAGGACTATGGCAAAGAATCTCAGGCCAAGGATGTCATCGAAGAGTACTTCAAATGCAAGAAGTGAACAAATAAAAACTTTGGCTCATGTTCCTTAAAAAAAAAAAAAAAATACCTAATGGACTAGTCTTATATTGACTTGAAAGCTTTAGGTTGGCCAGTAATTCTCTGTGCATTTGAATGTAATACACATTAGAATCATCCTTGAAATCTCTTTTTGCTTACTCTCCACATCCAGCTAATCCCTATGTTCTCTCCACTACCAATATATGTCTCCAGCCTATCCACTTTTTCCAATGCCAAGGCCATCATCCTAATGAGTTCTCACCTGGACAACTATATTAGCCTCCAAATCTACTCACCTGACTCTTTCAATAAATTTCTTCATATTGTAGCCATAGTTATCTTTTAGAAACAGTGACTTGATCATTTTAATCACAAGTTTAAAACCCTGCAAAGGTTCTGCAATGCTCATAAGAGTCTAAACCATGATATAACCTTTGAGGCCCTGTACAAAATCCAGCCCTTGCTCACTTCCATTCCCATCACATCTTTCTCCCCCCATCCTTGATTTTATTATATACTCTAGCCACATTGATTTTCTCCCTGTTCTTCTAGTACAGTGGTTCTCCCAGTACAACAGAGGGGCAAATTTTTATTCCCCTCGCCCTTTCCCAGGACATTTGGCAATGTCTGATTTTCACAATTGAAGGGGTACTACTGGCATCTAGTAGGCAGAGACCAGGCATGCTGCTAAATAGCCTACAATGTGCAGGACACCCCATACTACAATGAATTGTCTGACCCCAAAAGTCAATAATGCTAAGTCTGAGAAGCCCTGTTCCTGAGCATTAAAGTTTCCTTTTGCCTAACAATCCTTACACATTCTGTTCTCTACCTCCTGAAATACTCAATGCCTCTCTTCCCATGCTATACCCTACTCAACCTTTAGGTGGCACTTTAAATGTCACTTCCTCAGAGAAGCTTTACCTGACTACCACCAATTTGGGGTCAAACTAGACCCTCCTCTTATAAACTCTCATAAATATCCTGTGTTTTTCTTAAATGGTTCTCATCACTACTATGAAATCCTCAAAAACAACTGTGGATTTTGGTCACCACTGTTTGTCCAGCACCCAAAATATGCTCTCTATATAATAAATCATCAACAAACAGCAGGGATAAAAAACTGAATATGGCCTGTGAGGCAATGTTTGTGACTCTCTTCAAATGTCCATCACATATACTACTTTATACTTTTTGTCATACATAAGAGTAGGCAAAACATTTTAATGAATAATAAAATGAACACCTGTGTACCGCCATGCAGGCTAAAGTGCTAAATATTAACAGTACCTCAGAAGCCCCAGTGAGCATACCCTCTTCTCTCACAGACTAACCTGCATTCTGAGCTATCTAGTTGTGCTTGTTTTGAGCCTTCTATAAATGGAATCACACTGTATTCTCCTGTGACTTCTTTCAAGTTTACTTTTTTTTCTGCTATGGAGTATTCAATGCCTTAACATTTTACTTATCCATTCAACTGCTAATAGGTATTTCCTCTTTGGGCTACTATGAACAATACTGCTATGAATATTCTTCCACAAGTCACCTATGGCAAAATTAAGAGGGTAACTACTGGGTAGGCCTATAATCTTAGCACTTTGGGAGGCCAAGGTGGGAGGACTGCTTAAGGCCAGGAGTTCAAGAACAGCCTGAGCAAGAGTAAAACACTGTCTCTACAAAAAATAGAAAAATTAGCTGGGCATGGTGGTGTGTGCTCCAAAAGCCTCCCTTGACCTTTAGATTCTGGTGAGTTCAGTACATAGGAAGCATCAGCAAAAGAACAGATGACAAAAGAAAAGTGTCACTGGGGTGTCTATTCCCCTAAATGCCCTAGCAAGTTGGTATGTCTCACTACCAAAGTACTCTTCAATGACGACAGGTACTCTTTTCCTGTATATACTCTCTACGCTTGCTTCCTTGGGATTTAGAAATGATAAAGTCTCCTCACTGTTGATAGCTATGAAGTACTTAACCTTTCCTTGTTTTTTGAGTCAGAGTCTCGCTCTGTCGTCCCAGGTAGAGTGCAGTGGTGTCATCATACCTCATTGCAATCTTCAACTCCCAGGCTCAAGCCATCCTCCCACCTCAGCCTCCCAGAGTGCTAGGATTACAGGCGTGAACCACTGTGCCTGGCCCCTTTCCTTGCTAAGTTTTCCTTGATCCTGATCAGACTGTTGTCTATTGTCAATAGTTCTTTTATTAAACTCAATTCAATTACACCATTTAAGTATGCCATCTGTTTCCTGCCAGGACAATGACTGATATAAAGTATGTGATTAAAACCCACTGGCAATCACAGTCATTACAAATAAAAAAAGTAGTAGCTAGGAGATACATGAAGTCATAGTAACTCAGTAAAACAACAAGGAAAGAACAAGAACTTTGGAACCAGACAAACATAAGACCAAAGTTGAATCTTGGTCCCACCTTACTGGCTACTATAGCACATACTGTGTTGTATGTTGTTTGTTATACCTAAGCCATTCCCCTCCCTCTTCTCTTACTAGCCTACTTTGAGGCTTTATAAAAAGGAAAAAGAAAAACGAACACTCATTCTATGGTATAGAATGAGGCAGTACCCATTAAAAAAAAAAAAGAGCAGATATTCACTGTCTCAGCACCCCCTACAGCTAAGGGTGGTTATGTAAGCCAGGGTCTAGCTAATAACACATAAAGCTAAAAGGGGAGCTTTGTCTTTTATGCTTCTGGAAAAATTTTCTTACCCTGCTTAGATAAGCATTTCCTCACTCTGAACACAGTCACAATTACACAACCAAGAGGCAACAAAGCTAAGAACCAGGTAGGGCATGAGGCTCACTCCTGTAGTCCCCACTACTTGGGAGGCTGAGGCAGGAGGATTACTTGAGCCCAGAGTTAGAAGCTGCAGTGAGCTATGATGATGCAACTGCACTCCAGCCCAGGCAACAGAGCAAGACCCTGTCTTAAAAAAAAAAAAAATCTAAGGACCAAAACTCAAAACAGTGAGAAAAACAGAACAGAAAGAGTCTAGGTCCTTAACAATATTATTCAGCCTCTACACTGAACGTGGAACTGCCTACTTCTAAGACTTATTATATGAGATAATCAAATGTCCTTACTGTTTAAGCCAGTGCTATTTTTTTTTTAATTCTTATATATAATTTTAAATTTTTTCTTTTTACAAACAAAGCCATCAAGAACGACTGTCGAGCCAGTGCTACTTAAAGTATCCTTCCCCACCCCCATGGGACAGCATCATCACCCTCCTGTAGCTTATTAGAACTGCAAAATTTTAGGCCCCAATCTAGACCTTCCAAACTGTCAGGGGATAGGCTCAAGAATGTATTTCTAGGCCGGGCGCGGTGGCTCACGCCTGTAATCCTAGCTCTCTGGGAGGCCGAGGTGGGCGGATCGTTTGAGCTCAGGAGTTCAAGACCAGCCTGAGCAAGAGCGAGACCCCATCTCTACTATAAATAGAAAGAAATTAATTGGCCAACTAATATATATAGAAAAAATTAGCCGGGCATGGTGGTGCATGCCTGTAGTCCCAGCTACTCGGGAGGCTGAGGCAGCAGGATTGCTTGAGCCCAGGAGTTTGAGGTTGCTGTGAGCTAGGCTGACGCCACGGCACTCAG
>VSMD01004853.1:0-37291 GCA_008750895.1 Mirza zaza | reverse complement strand
TTTGAGACAGAGTCTCACTTTATTGCCCAGGCTAGAGTGAGTGCCGTGGTGTCAGCCTAGCTCACAGCAACCTCAAACTCCTGGGCTCAAGCAATCCTGCTGCCTCAGCCTCCCAAGCAACTGGGACTACAGGCATGCGCCACCATGCCCGGCTAATTTTTTTCTATATATATTAGTTGGCCAATTAATTTCTTTCCGTTTATAGTAGAGATGGGGTCTCGCTCTTGCTCAGGCTGGTCTCGAACTCCTGAGCTCAAAGGATCCGCCCACCTCGGCCTCCCAGAGAGCTAGGATTACAGGCTTGAGCCACCGCGCCCGGCCCAGGGTATTACTCTTAAGAGGCTTCTATTGGACTCTTTTCCAGTGGCGTAGTGTGTGGTCTCTAAGTGGCTTTGCAATGATAATAACATCAGTATTGCAATGCTGAATGAGCTCTTTTAGTAAACATGGATACAAGCTTTCTGAATCTATTTGTTTGTTTGTTTTTCCCAAGTCATGAACAGTGAATCAAGCAAATGAAACATTAGGCTTGGGTAGTATCTTCTTCTAAGTTCCTTGGTCTTAAGCAAGACTGGTAGTAAACTGCAGTCAACCGATTAAATGAGCTCTTACAAGTAGTAGCTGCCATATCCAAGTTAGCAGTGCAGCTTATCAGGGCCCCTGGGCTACGTGAATCATGGGAATTATCCTGGGGACCCATGTTCTGGGGGCTTCTCCTTGCTGGCAGCTGTAGATGTTATCAGAAGTTCATTTACACACTCCCCTAACAAAGACAAGGGCAATGGTCGGCCTCTAGTCATCGTATGTTACCTTTCTTTTCCTTTTCAAGATTTTTTTCAGATGCCTCTTTTAAATTTTATTTTTCCTGTGTGAAAATAATGAGGTAGGAGACAGGCAGGGCACACAGCGTGATAATCCCACCTGAGCCTCTGTCCCCCAGCTCCCTAAATCAAGTTTTGCACCTTGCACTCTTCTAGCATGACCTCTGGCAAACTCATGGAGTAGCAGGAATATCACGATTAGCTAATACCTTCACAAAGTTCATAGATTTTTTTTCTCAAATTAACCACCATAGCTGAGGCATATCAATTAGTGACAAAATTGTATACTCAACAAACTCTATTAAAAATATTCCAATATTCTTATCAAAGAACTCTTAGGAAAATGATTAATTTATACATATATATATTAAAATACACATATGTATGATTGTATAGGTATTTGGAAGCATAGTTTTCTTTTTCCTTCTTTTTATTTATTTGACACATTGTAGTTACACATATTTATGGGGTACAATTTGATGTTTTGCTACACTGCTATGTTGTATAATGATTCCTAATCAGGGTGGTTAGTGTATTCATCACCTCATGCATTTATCATTTCTTTGTGGTGATAACATTCAAAAGCCTCTCTTCTAGCTATTTTGTAATATACAACAGCTTACTGTTAACCATAGTAACCCTACTATGCGATAGAACACCAGAATTTATTCCTCCTATTTAACTGTAACTTTGTACCTATTGACCAACCTCTCCTCATCCTCCCTGTTCTTCTCTCCTCCCCAGTCTCTGGTAACCACTGTTCTATTCTCTGGGGAAGCATATTCTCTAACGTCTCATATTTGATGGTGGTGAATCTCATTCATTTTATGAAAACTGAATGAACACTTTGTCCAGACAATTGTTGAAAGGAAGATCACCTCTACTTCAAGATAAGACCATAAACCATTCATTATTGCCAGGTGGTTGGAGTGGAGTGTGAGAGAAAGATGCAATATTTTAAATTGTATTTTAGGTGACACAATGGGAGTCAATAATGTTCCCGTTCAAAGGAACTAGAGTTCATTGGGTAATTTGTTTAAATTTATTGAATGACTGCTGTTGTAGATACTGTATTTGGCCCTGGGTACACAAAGATGAATTAGACATGGTTCCTGCCCTCCAAACATCAGTAGTCCTTGGAGAAGACATGTAGACAAATGAATATTATATGATAGTATATGTAGTCTAGTTGAGGTAGGTAGGAAGGTGTATGTACAATTGGGTGGTCAATTCACTAGAGGGGAAGTGCTGTCATGGGGAAGTTTTCCCAGGGAAAGCAATACTTGGGTAAATGAATAAGCATTTTCCAGAGAGACATGGAAGGATAAGGGCCTCCCACACAGAGGAGAGAGTATGGACAAAGGCAAAATAACATGTGACGACAGAGCATATGAAGGAAACTACAATAAGGCAGAGCTGAAGCATTGGGCACATTGTGAGGTGCTATTACTTACTATTCCCAGCGATGGCAGTTGTGGTGTAACAAAACCTGCCCTCTGGTGCATGGAAAGATACTAAGATTCCTCAGAACAGTTCACATGTTTTTAAGAGCTGAGATAGACATTCATAGGAGCTCACAGAATCAATCGATGCATATGTAAGCTACCTGAGAGGCATTTTGTCCAGCAAAAGTGTTGACTTTGCTTGACTCAGAGGACTTGAATTTGGGAGGATGTAGGCCTAGAATGGCTGGCAGCAATTTTGTGACACATGAGCGCTGAAAGCACAGGCAAAGTAGAGGAGCACAGCAGACAGATGGGAGAAGATTGGGTCCCAATGACATGATTCAAGCCACTGGATTAAACTACATCTGAAACGTATCTATTTCTGGACTCTTTAGTTACAAGAGACAAGTCAGTTTGAATTTTTTTTTTTTTGCTTTAATCAGTTTGATTTTTGGGGGGTCAATTATAACCTAGTAGATATATCTGATATATCTGAACTTTTCATTTTACAGTTTAGGAGACTAACACCCAGCATGGCAAAGTGACCTGACACCAAATGGATAGTTAAAAACCGAGACTAGAACTCAGGTCTCTTGATTCAGAGGCCAGGCCTAGAAATATCCAGCATTTTTTAAAGTATCTGCATGTGAGGGCTTAAGTATATAAGTACTTAGAAATCTATTTTGCAATAATCACATACTTAAGAGTGTGATTAAGTTTAGCATAAAAAATTGTATTTCTAAGTGATAACATTGTAGGAAGGACATTGAATCAGGAATCTGGCATTTTGGGTTCATGTTCCAATTTTGCCACTAACTATCTTTGTGACCTTGGGCATTTCTCTCTGGGACTCAGTCTGTTCATTGGATGTAAGTATTTCTAAATCTACAACTTCTATGATTTTAAATTTTAAATTATCCATTGTGGATTTTACATACTGCTACATGTCCAGAGGAAATCTTCCCTTTGAATTTTTTTTATATTACTGCCTTCAACTCCAAAATATTTACTGAATACCAGTTATGGCCTAGGTGTTGCAAAAGTGAATAGTTATTTCTAGTTGATAAGGCTTACTTAACTTTTGTATTCTACAATGCAGTTTGATATTGTTTGAAGATTCAAAGCATTAAACAATTCCTTCTAATCCAGGTAATGTGTGATCCCAAATAAGAACAGAATTAGAGAGGAGGTTAGACCATTACTTTATGTCAGGATGAGAGGCAGGACCACAAGTGCGCAGCAGTCAGAGGAAGGGATAGAGCAAAGTCCTGAGAAGTGCAGGTGGATTAAGAACCAAATGTATGTACAAAAGCACATTCCTATCTAAATAGAATTGGTTTGGGGTCAAAAGTCTTTGGAAGATGTGCACCATCACTGTGGACAACTTTGGGCTCATTCAGAGTGGTTGCCTCTGAGAGTAATAACAACCTGCTGACAATTTTCTCTACATGACATTATAAGCACTTAATTGCTTGAGGGGTTCTTTTGAATAATCTTTTTGTAATGTTGCAATTAATTTGATTCACCAAAGTAATTTTCTAGTTTTGAACAGTTCCATTGCTGAAAAATGACCCTGGAATTCTACATTCTCACTTGAAGAGTCTAGGGGAGGGGCAAAGATGCTAGTTCTGCAGTTTACTAGAAGCAGGTTTCATTTCCTCTCTAGCCATTTTTGCCTATGTAAGCCTGCACACATAAGCTCCTTAAGCCTTAGTTTTGTCATCAGTAAAAGGGGAGTAATAATATCTCCCTCCAAGGATTGCCCAACGTGGTGATTATATACAGCATAACCTAAATAAGTGTTATTAAGTAATATAGTCTCGTTAAAGTTTTCGTTGGGCTGTGTTCAAGTGATGAATTAGTTTCCAAAGAAGCAAAATGTCAAGACCACAAGATGGCCTAACTTGTAAGGTTAGTATACAGTATGAAGATGTACCACAGATTTATGATTTCAGTTTAACAGAAGTAGTAGAATTTGTCGCTGGTGGACTACTATCTTGCTTTGTAACTTTGGGAAACTTACTTGACTTCTATAGGCTTCTATTTCCTCATAGTTAAGAATAACATTTCTATCATATTTCGTAGAAACTAAAAGGAGATAATAAATATGAACGTCTTTATGAGAATAGAAAACATAGGTGTGAAAGTTCATGTTGACACGCGAAAGTTAATATTACAGACCATTCCTTATTTGCACAGTACAGATTGTTTTATATCCCTATTGACCCTGTCAGTTACTTAAACACTATTTTTTTCTGCTTATTAGTCTCTGTGAGACTAATATTGCCTTTACACTTTATAAAGGGACCTAGGAAACCAGTGTTTGTCTGAAGTTTCAGGTAAAAGAGTAAAAAGGACTAGCTATATTGTTGAAAATAGATGGCTATTGTCAGTATTTTTTCTACCAAGAAAATAATCCCTTTTCTATAAAGAACTAGGAAAATTACTCTTTAGAGCAATATTTTCACTATTTCAAAAAGATCATCCGAGCATGAGTCCAACAATTACTTACCTCTGCAAAATATTTCTAAGAGTATCTGTGCATCTAGACTGGGAAATCAGCAAAAAATCCCCTCGCATTTTCACATCAAGCCGCGTATATTTGATACGCCACCTCAAAGGGGAACATTACCACCCTAGCACTGTGCATGAGGAGAGAACAGAGAGATTTCTAAGAATATATGGGTGTAATTCTCTGTTAACTGAAAGTAATCGACAGTTCTTAGAAATCCGTCTCCAAAATAGCCTGTTTAAAACACTCTTCATTTTACTTGGTGTGAAGAAACTGCTTGTTGTTGACCCATTTAACTACCAGAAACTCTGTGTTTATCCTAAGTCCCTATAGTCCTACCCTTGGGCAATACTATAGAAGGTAGAACACCTAAGGGACCACCACCTGGCTGAAATAAAGGAGCAGAAATGAGAATGAATTTCTCTTTGTATTTAAAACATTCCAGAAATGCCCCCATTTTATTGTCTGGGAGTGTTAGAGCAGGATAACTCTGCATTTCTGAGAATGGGACTCTGTTCAAATTCTGCAACCCAGTACTTCAAGTTGGGAGGGCAGGGAGCAGTGATGATCTTGTTCTTGGCAGAGTTTGAGTCTTTCCTTCTAAAGTCAGGCTGTTTGATAGAGAAGTCAAGTACTGGCAGCCTTGGATTGTAGAGGTTTGAGTTCCTTTTTGACATAAATAAAAAAACCAAAAATAATATGTTGTCTCAAAATAGCATAGAATAGAGTTGTCTAATAGAAATATAATGTGAGCCAAAAATATAACTAAAAAAACCTTAATAGCCACCTTACAAAAGTAAAAATAAACAGATGGAATTAATTTAATTTTTAAAATAAATTTTACTGTGTATATTTAAGGTATACAACATGGGCTGAAGCAATGGCGCATGCCTGTAATCCCAGTACTTTGGGAGGCTGAGGCAGGAGGATTGCTTGAGGCCAGGAGTTTGAGACCAGCCTGGGCAACATAGTGAGACTACATTTGTATAAATAAATAAATAAATAAAATTTATCCAGGTGTTGGTGGTGCATACCTATAGTCCCCTGTAGTCCCAGCTACTTGGGAGGCTGAGGCAGGAGGATTGCTGGAGCCCAGGAGCTCAAGGTTATAGTGAGCTATGATTGAGATTGTGCCACTGCATTCTGGCCTGGGTGACAGAGCAAGATTCCAGTCTCACAAAAAAACAAAAACAAGAAAAATAAGATATACAACATGATGTTATGAGATACACATATATAGTAAGATGGTTGTTACAGTGGAACAAATTGACATCTCCATTATCTTACGTAGTTACCCATTCCCCACTCCCCCTCCAGTTGGAAAGAGCAGCAATAATCTACTCATATGGCAAAAATCAAAAATATGATACACTACTTTTAACTTTAGTCCTTCTATATATCTGCTACTTTGTGTATCCTTTGACCTATATCTCCCCATTTTCTCCCCCCACCCTGCCTTTGGTAGCCATTGTTTTATTCTCTATTTCTGTATATTTGACTTTTTTTTTTAAAGATCCCATATATAAGTGACATATTGCAATATTTTCTTTTTGTGTCTGGTTTATTTTACTGAGCATAATTTTAATAATATATTTTACTTAGTTCAATAGATTTAAAGTATCATTTTACATGTAATGAATATAAAATATTGAAACATTTTGCTGTCTTTTTTCATGTAAATATTAATAATTGATATTTGAGCTGCATTTTCCACTTACAGCACATGTCCATTAGGATGTTTACTTGTCATTTGAAATAATATTTAGATTTTATAACATTTGCAGTTGAAAAAGCAGATTCATATATCCAAGTTGTTCTCAACATACTCAAAGTTTTCCAATAACTGAATTAAATATCAGTTTAATATAAATATTGAAGTGAAATGAAAATAAAAACTCAGTTCCTGAATTCCACTAGCCAAGTTTCAGGTGTAGAAAGTCACACGAGGCTAATAGCAGCCATATTGGATCATAAGGTAGAAAAAAAGAATCAAAATCATTTTTCTGAGTCCCTTTTAACCCCTTTCTTCTGAGATGATTATGAAGGTAGGAATTTCATATAGGAAGTCAGGTGATAAAAGCATTTTGCAAAAGGCACAGCCAGCTTCATTCTACACTAGGTTCCATCACTGATAAGCTATATGATATTTTTCTCTATTGTAATTTGAGGAGAATGATACCTGATTCTCTGCCTTGTAGGTTTTTGCAGAAGATGCTTTGAAGATCCAATAAAATCTATAAACAATGGATCTTTGGAGTTTGAATGGCCCTCAAATGTCTTGACCAATGTTTCTCAAATGGTTGTTCACAGATTTTTTCCCCCTATATGACACTCCTCTATATTTTTAAGCTTTTTCACCAAATCTTTGTTTTTAAATGGGTTTAACATCTTCAAATCCTTCACATTTTTTCCCCTAAAGTATGATTTCAGTTTTATTTTCCTGGCTCCTTCCAGTGAGCACGTTCTTGTTTGCCTCTATACTTCTTGTCATGTCTTGAACTGATTGTAGTTACAATATCACTTGGCCAATGTACGGTAGGACAGTCATCTTCCTTGATCTAGACATTATGCTTCTATAAGGCAGTCTCTAGCTTTGTATTTGCTTGCTTTCAATTTTTTTTTCGTTTTTTTTCTTGGTAGCCACAGTCACTTGACTCATATCAAACTTATCAGTAACTACCACCCCCATTTTCCCTCTTCCTGTACTTATTTGACTTGTTTTGTTGCCCTTTGTGAAATGCTTCACTTTTTTTTGACCAAAAAAAAAAAAAAAAAAAAAAAGAAAAGGAAAGAAAGAAAGAAAGAAAGAGAAAGAAAAAGAAATAGTTGATTCTGTCTCTGTACTATTTGAGGCAGTTAGGGCTTTTCTTAAGGCATCCAACATTTAAGCAGTATTGCATTCTATTTGAACAGGCTCATTAAAGGGACTTGGGGAATCTTAGGGAAGTTCAGTGTCAAGCTTTAGTAAACAGGTCTACAGGGGGGCTCATTAAAATGCAAATTCTGATTCAGCAGGTTTGGGGGTAGGGTCCAAGATTTTACATTTCTAACAAGCTTCCACTAATTTTATTTTGAGTAGTAAATTATTAGGGTATCTGAAAGGTTTCTTTTTTGTTTTTTGTCTGTTTGCTTGTTTGAGACAGAGTCTTACTCTGTCACCTTGGCTAGAGTGCAGTGGCATCATAATAATTCACTGCAACCTCAAACTCTTGGGCTCAAGCAATACACCTGTATTACCCTCTTGAATCACTGGGACTGCAGGCAGGCACCACCACACCCAGCTAATTTTTTCTATATTTAGTAGAGACGGGGATCTTGCTCTTGTTCTGGCTGGGCTTGAACTCCCTAGCTCAAAGGATCCTCCCACAGGCGTGAGCCACCACACCCACCCAGCCTTTCTTTTGTTCTTTTTAAATAACTGATCTCCCACATTTTCTTTTTTATCAGTTGAATATAAATTTTCTCATTTTTTAAACCAGCTCTGTGATCCTTTAAAACCTTAGCTGGGTTTAGGTATGCAGAGTTTTGAGACTCTCATCTCCTTAAAGGAAGGAGCCATTCATAATCTTCTTTTGGGTTTCCCCTTGGCCTGGTAAAATGAAGAGTGTTAATAAATGATTATTAACTGATTTTTACTGAGTTTGTTTGGATTCCCTGTGAGACCTGAAAAAGGCCACGATTATGGAAGCCTTATCAAGAAGACAAGGGCAACTAACACCATAGCAGTTGTCAATCTCTGGAAAATATTTGTCCATTTGGCCTTATATCTTATTTCATCTTTATCTTCTTCAGTTCTGATTCATTTTGTCAAAGTTAAAAAGAAGTCAATGAAAAACATAAATATTAGACATCATTTAATTTCATTGGAGGGTGGGAGGGAGAGGAAGGTTGAAAGTCAGTGTTCTTGTCCTAAGTGAGGGACCAGTTTGTGGAAAAGTGGATTTTGGCCTATTGGAAGATCTGGGGCTCCTCAGTACTGTTTACACTCTCAGATGCAGACCCAAAGTGAGGTAGAAGAGGAAGTGTTTTCTCTTTTTCAGAAGAGAAATTTACTCTAGATTTTCTTACTCTTCTCTTGATTTCTTTACCATCCCTTGATCTATCTTCCCCTTGGATGCCCCCGTCCCTCCTCCATGGTCATAGCTGGTTTTCTTAATCGTCCTGTGTTCATCTAGCCTCATGCTGCATTTGTCACATTTCTTTGAAAACCTATCGTTTGTCAAAGTGTCTTTCTAGTAATCCAAATACCCCTCCCCCGACGCCTTTGTTGTGGTCTGGGTAGAGTCATATAGAGCAGCACTGCTTTATGGAAATGAATTTGACTGAATCTGCCGCTCACCAAAGGAGGGATGAGAGGAGGTGGGAAAAGCCAGCTGTGCCCCACACTTACAGGTCTCTAAGGAGCCCTTTGGGGTGTCTCGAGGTCTCAGCGAAATCTCCGAGGAGGTGGTACTGAGAGAATAATTGCTGAAGGCGTGAGATGTTCAGGAATCCCAGTCTGACTGGCTGTGTGCAGTCAGATGCAGCCAGCCCTGTTTGTGTGTGAAAGGATTGGGTTTCCCCCAAGCTGTTTGGTAATGTTGCAAGAATAGACTTTCCCCTCCCTGGCTCCCTGGAGTAACGTGGCTGCCAAAGTATTTTGGAACACAGACTTAAAAATGTACCGACCACTGGAGGAGAGTAACAAGGGTCCTTTGATATTTTCCATGTTCTCTATGATCAAGCTGGCATCTGTTTCCTTCTGAGGTAAGGATTCTGAACTGTCATTGGCTGATGCAAGCTTGTGACCTGGCTACTGCTATTCAGAATACACTGCAGGGGGGCAGCCCTATTTGGATTGGGAGTCCTTAAGGAGCCCTTTACAGATGAGTTCTAGTGGAGCCCATCAGGGAGGAAATCAAACACAGCGGGAAATGTTTAATGATTAAAACCAGTCCTTGTTTTGTGTGGTCCTGTTTCACCACATCACTCCGTGGAAATCCACTGCTGGGAGGAAGACTGGGTTTCTGACAGCCTATGAAGCCAAAAAGCTTGTTGGAAGCTCTTTATAAGGTGGTGAAGAAAATGGTAAAACCCTCAAAACTTCAGGGAAGTTACTTAATAGTTCTGATGACCACAGGCCACCACACTGCTGGGCCTTGCAATCATAGCTCCATGACAAAGAAAACAGGAGGGCAGGCTGAGCCAGACTCAGAAACAGTTCCTAAAATGTATTAATGCTGTGACTTTCCAGGAAGTCAGTTCTATTTCATATATATATATATATTTTTGCATTGAGAATTAACCTACGCTCATGAAGAAAATCATAAGATGCCAATAAGCAGACAAATAAGCAGTTTAACCTCTGCTCCCACTATCTAGGGTCAACCTCTGTTCATATTGCGGCATAATTTTTTCTTTCAGTTTTTTTCTATGCTTTAAATAAACACATAGGTATGTCCATCTGGGAGATATAATTTTGATCCCTTTTTAAACTTTAGCTTATGTCATAAGTCTATTTTATGTTTTTTCAAAGTTGTCATGTACATTGTGTCATGTAAGTTTTAACCGTTGCTTTTGTGGGACTGTGCCCAAAGTTACTATTCATTCCCATGTTGTTAGATATTTTCTTCTTTAGTATGCATGTGTGTGTGTGTGTGTGTGTGTGTGTGTGTGTATTGTAACTAATGAGGTAATGTGTCTTGAATATTTTGTTGGATTAACTCTAGAATTGATTCTAAGGGAGAGTATTCACTTTTAATTGATGGGCAGAGTCTAGTGGATTTATGAGTGAATTCATGTGTAATTTGAAAGGATAGGGTTGTCTAGGCCAGTATCTGAAACTGTATTGCCAACCGAAGTTGACACTTGAGTCACTGAAGTCCCTCTCTATTCCAGTCCCACCTGCAACCAGCAGGCTTGGTCCTGCCTAGCCTGATCTGAGGGAAAGGGATTTTAGGGATTAGAGAAAGGGGAAATGGTTGCTGCTTTGAGCATGGTAGGCATATTGATTCAAAAGAGCCCCTGGGACAGGTCCATAATCAGTGAGCCGAAACTCCCTCTTCAAGTGCTCTTATGATTGGATTCCTGCCTGGGAAGCTTGTTTACCAGCTGTGCAATCTTGGGCAAGTATCTTAACGCCTCCCTCCCTGAGACCCAGTTTGCCCATCTGGCACCAAAACTCTTATACGGTTGCTGTGAGAATTAGACAAAATGTAAAAGGATTGATATAACACCTCATCTATAATGGATACTCAATAAAAATTAGGTATCATCATCATTATTGCTGCTGTTGTTGCATCCTGCCAATCTACTTTCCCAGGAGTTTTACTCTGCCTCCTTCTGTCCTCCAAATACTGCCTGTCACAGGCTGGGTCCTGCTTCAACCACAGTGTACCTTTCTGGAGTCAAAAGGTTTCATCTATTCTTAAAGACATTGACCTCTTGCTGATCTGATTCTCCAGACACACCTACCCCCAGAAAATGATCTTTCTCCAGACTGGTCTCTAGTTAGCTTTTTCCCCTAAACATTTCAATTTACATGATCAATCACCTTCCTTACAGGCCAGCTTTACTGTGGGGTTGATTTTTATAGTTCTAATCCTATTGCTTTGGTTGTACCTTTCTCTTCCTGCTGGTCTTCTAGGTATAGCATGCCTTAAAAGCAATGCTATGTTATGACATTGGAACGATCTCATTTTTGTTTTTTATATAACAACAGCAGCACAACTGTTTGTTGAATATTTCTTGTGTGCTAGGCACACAAATGTGCTGGGGGCTTCCTATTAACATTAATCTTACAAAGAAATATTATTTCCTCCTTTTATTGGTAGTGATATAAAGGCTCAGAGACATCAAGTAACTTGCTGAAGATCACACATGTGGAAAGCTGCAGAGCCAGAGCTGGAACTGAGTCTATTATATCTAAATCCCACTCCAAAATTTGTTTAATGAAGGAATGGATAAACATATAATCATTTTGAATGATAATCTTTACTTCTATCTGAACTTAACCTTTAGGTAGTAGCTAAGAATCACTCAGAACTTTATTTTTAGGGAGGAGCTTATAATTATTTATATCATATACCTGTGGGCACTATAAAAATGTAGTAGAATTGTGTTTCTTAACTTCATTTCTTAACTTCACTTCATTTAAGACACCTGACTCTAGTTACAGTGATCATTAGAGGTCCAGGCTGGAGAAAGGCAATTGGAACCAAGAAGGCCTAACCTTGGGATTTGCTCACTGTAAAGGAGGCTGGTAGCAGAGGAGGACATGAAACATAGGAGTTACATGATTAGGTTTGTGTCACAATGACAAAAACAATAGTGACAATAATACTAATAGCTTGCTATATACCAGGCCCTGTACTAAGATCTTTACATATATTATTCCATCTAAACCTCATTTAATAGGCTTTCATTTTCCTGATGAAAAAAGTGCATCTTACAGAGATGAACTAACTTGCTCCAGGTTATAGACCTGGTCATTGGCAAAACAGGAATTTGGATTCAGATCTGTTTTTCTCTAAAACCTGGTTCAGATAAATGGATCTGGAGGCACTGGGAAGGATAAATTAATGGGGTGTCGGGGGGCAATGGGTGCAGATTGCCCACTGGTGGAATGATTTCAGCATTCTAGAGAGATAGGAGGGCTGAGGTAAGGGTGCTGCAGTGGGGACAGAGCGGAAGGTACAGATATAAGATATGGTAAGAAGGTACACTACAACAGCAGCTCCCAAATCCCGGTGAGTCTCATGGAAGTTTTGTTTATTTATTTTTAAAGATTCTCACGGCACACCTTGGGCCTTCTGAATTAGAATCTCTGGGATGCAACTTGGTATTTTCACAAAGCACCGTAGGTGACACTGAAGCTCTGCCAGATTCAAGAACCACAGCTCTATCGGTCTTGACTTAGATGTTTGGGGTGGAGCACAAGAGAGAGGGAGGGATGGGAGAAAATTCCCATGCTGCACATCCAATAAAGGGCTGATAACTAGAATCTATATAGAACTCAGGAAGATCATCAAGAAAAAAATCAAACACATTAAAAAGTGGGCAAAGGACATGAACAGAAACTTTTCAAAAGAAGACTAATGGCCAAGAAACATATGAAAACATACTCAACATCTCTAATCATCAGAGAAATGCCAATCAAGACAACAGTTAGATATCACTTAACTCCAGTGGCTTTTATAAAAAAGTCCCAAACAATAAATGTTAGCATGGATGAGGAGAGTTAGGAACACTCATGCACTGCTGGTGGGACTGCAAACTAGTGCAACCTCTGTGGAAAGCACTATGGAGATAATTCAAAGAGCTACAAGTAGAACCACCATTTGATCCAGCAATCCCATTACTGAGCAGCTATCCAAAAGAAAAAGAGACATTCTATATAAAAGACATCTGCACTAGAATGTTTATAGCAGCACAATTCACAATTGCAAAGATGCAGGAACAACCCAAGTGCCCATTAATCCATAAGTGGATTAATAAAACGTGTTATGTGTATACTATGGAGTTCCACTCAGCCACAAAAAACAATGGTGATCTAGCATCTCTTGGATTATCCTGGATAGAGCTGGAGCCCATTCTACTACATGAAGTATCACAAGAATGGAAAAATAAGCACCACATATACTTCTTACCATCAAATTGGTATTAATTGATTAACACTTATGTGCACATATAGTAGTAACATTCATTGGTTGTCAGGCAGGTGGAAGGGCAGAGGAGCGGTTGGGTATATTCACACCTAATGGGTGTTGTGTGCACCATCTGGGGGATGGATACACTTGTAGTTCTGACTTGGGTGGGGCAAATGCAGTACATGTAACCTAAACATTTGTACCCCCGTAATATGCTGAAATAAAAAGAAAAGAGTCATGCACTGTTGTAAGTACTTATTTGCCTCTTCTCATCAGATTCAAAACAACAACTTGTTAAGTAAAATTTATTATTCCTACGTTTTATAAGAAAAGATTTAGGGAGGTTATGTAACCCACCCAAAGTAATGCAGACTCAAATGGTTGAGCCAGGATTTGAATTTAAGTCTTTTTTTTATTCCAGGCTCAACGTTTATCAGCTATTTCATAACAGGGCTGTGCGTAGGCCAGGCAGACAACTTTTACATTACCTTTGTAAAAGAAGCAATGCAATCTACTGCCAGTAAATTTTGCAGGCTAATTCCAAAATATGTTTAAATATAGAGAAATTCATTTTAGAAATGAGCTTAATGTTTTTTGAGAAGTAGGCCACATAGTAAATCATATTTAGTAAATGAGTTTATATATACTTCCTAGGGATCAGTAGGATTGGACAGACTGAAGAACCTTTCAAACTTTATCCAGCAGCACATAGTGTAGACCGCATTTTCTTTACTCTCAGAGAAAGGGTTGGGGAGAGGCATGACACTGATGATTGTCTCTGAAGTTCTGTTGCATTGTTTGGCCTCCCAACTTGTTTTGCAGGGTGTATCCAACTTTCAGTTGAAACTAAAATGGGCTCTTGGTAAGCCCAGTTTGAAAATATGTCTCAGCACTAACGTTGCTTCTCTCAGGTTTGGAGAAATACAGACATCTACCAAGTCTTCTTGATAGTATTGGTAAGAATGAGAAAGGCTGGTGAAAAATATGCAGGCCATTATGAAGATTGGCAGGTTAA
This sequence comes from Mirza zaza, assembly GCA_008750895.1. Taxonomy (NCBI): domain Eukaryota; kingdom Metazoa; phylum Chordata; class Mammalia; order Primates; family Cheirogaleidae; genus Mirza; species Mirza zaza. Next base: position 22,871 of record VSMD01004853.1, on the reverse strand, counting down.
AACTGATACACTCAAAGAAATTGCATTCTTTTCCACAAGATGAGTCATATAGCTGAAACTGTGTGGTATCATTTGGACCAACAACCACAATAATGACACTTAATCTCCATAAGTGACAGGTATCTAAGCTAGCACTGACACACAGATGACAGCTCAGGGCACCACTCTTTGGCATGAGAACAGAACAGATGCTAATAGAGTGATCGTTTCTTGAGGGGGACCTCAAATAACGCTAATAACACAAATAACACTATCATAGCTTTAATAATCCCCAATAATTTGTGGTCACTAAAATTCATGATAAAAAGAACTTCTATCAATGTATAAACATAGAAATATTTGGGCTATGATGGATGAGAAAAGAGTTAGTTAATTAAGAGTTAGGTAGCTCGTTTGCCCTCAGTCAATTGGTGTTAGGTAAGGGAAATTTCTCTTAACTGGGAAAAGGCAACCTTACCATAAAGGTATGCTTTCCCCAACTCCACCCTGCCCGCATTCCTTATTCCTCAGGTGTGCCTGTTTATCCCCAACTCCCAGCCACACCTGTTCCCTGTTCTGGCCCCACACCAAGGAACATATAAAAAGCCCCTCCCTTTAGCTCTCAGGGTACCTTGGAATCACTATTGGTTCTGACCTCCCTCCCTTCCCCCACCATGTCTAGACAGGTATCTCAGGCTCTTGTCTGTTCTGTGCCTGGTACGTAATAGGTGCTAAATGTGTATTTGTTTGCTCGGATTTGGTTTTGACTTTTGTTTTTCTATTCCTTCATATGTCTTAGGCCATTCCTTTGATTCCATTTCACAACCCCTTGGTTTTGCCCTTCAGTACTGGGCTGCAAAAATCCTCAGGAAAGAACATGGACCTTGTAGGTCAGAAAAGCCTGAGTTCAAATATTTGTTCTGCTATTTACCAGCTTTGTAAACTCTAGCACATCACCCTCTTTAGCCCTTAATTCTAAATCTTTAAAATTAGAACAAAAATGTCCACATGGTAGAGTTGTTGTGATGAAAATCAGAATAGATACAAAGAACTTGGCACCCTTTAGGTGCTCAATCAATAGTTGAATGACTTTTCCTTTCTCCTCATGTATCAGTCCTGATTCTTCTCAGCCATTTATTTAATTTTATTTATTCTGGAATAGGAAATAGGGCCAACAATTACACTTAGAAAGCATTTAAAACAAAAATAACTTGAGAGAGGTGATTTGGAGGTTTGTATCTGATCTCAGTTTTTGAAGCTAAATTTACCTGTCAGAGCCAGATTAAAACATTTATAAGTTATATGAACAGGTGAGATAAAGATGACATATCTCTGCATATCCCATATGTAAGTTAAAATAAAATAGTGAAAATGTCTAATAAAGTCCAAAATGTTCTTATTTTTTCCTCATAACTACTCTGAAGCTTTTAGAAAATATGAAATCCTTAAAAAGAATAACACCAACCCTCTTTTTTATTGCCCTGGTTTGCCCTATCATATATTTCCTCCATTCACAGGTTCTGAAAAGAGTGAGGTAGAGGAGAAGGATTGTCAGCCAATCAGTGTTTTCTGATTATTTCTGTTATTTATTTATTTAAGGTTCCAAACTACATCTTCTGTGTGTATTTTGTCAGTATGGCCTAAGTTTGTATTACTTATTTGTGACACTGAAATAATATTTTTCTCTAACATTATTTCTTAGCCTTTCTGAATCCCCCAGAATTGTCAAGACTTACATTCATGCATACTTATGGCAAGCAATGTGGATTGCCTCCCTGACTGCCATTTCTTTCATCCTTCCTTGCCAAGAAAATCCCAATATTGGTCAGTTGGTCTCATGACCTTCATTGGCCCATCCTCAGCCCCAATAGGTGAATCAGGATTAAGCCAAGGCAATCCTGGTAATTCTTTTTTTCTTGGTAATGTTTGATTTAGAGATGGGCATGAAATGCAACTTTGCTTATGAAATGGGAGGGCAAATATGGGAAACTTTTGGGTAAATTTCCTTTGCTTTTACAAGGACAAAAGACAGTGGTTCACATTTTCCTGAATCTGGTTACTGTTGGGTGAGGAACTGGTGCCATGAAAGCTATTTTAAGACCATAAGGGGGCAAGTCTGAGGACATGACTGACAGGCTATGGATGACAGAGGAATGTATCAAGAACCTGCATCCCTGAACATGTCGTTGAACCACTGACTGAATCTACACTGGGACCATCAGGACATAGTCCTTATTGTTTAAGATGCTTTCAGTTGTGTTTTCTACTACAAGTAAATGCATCTCCCGTCATTTGTATGATACTTATATTTCAGAGATGCTTAGTAGAAATTTCTATTGCTGGTTATATTTGTCTTAAATAGATTATATTTTCCAAAAGACTGTCAATCTCTTTAAAAATGAAAGCATGACTTGATTAGCAATTGTTTCATCTAGTGTTTTCCAAATTTCTGTTATTTACATATCATTTTTATGATTTTGTCATATTCTTGTATCACCTATACTAATAGAAATATTTTTCCTTAGGTTGTGTCTCCTTTTAAAAACTAAATCCATTTATTTTAAAAAGAAACTTTATCACTAACTATAAATTGAAAGCCAATATCATTTGCCTTAATAGATCACCATAAAAAGAAACATGATGAACAAAAAATGTCATTAAATTCTTGCCAAATACAACTTCTTATTTATTTATTTATTTTTTATTTTTCAGATACAACTTCTTGTCAAGATTCTGAGCTCCAGGCCTCCTCTCTCTGTTTAAAGGGGAGATGAGAGACTGTTATAGAAATTGTAAAATAATCCCACCACCAACTGAGACAATCTCCTTGCCATAAACGGAACTAAAAGAAAGGTAGATATATCTGTTACTATCTAAATTTATCTAAATGTCATACTGTGTCATCTAAAATCACCTGTTGTGCTCTGCTTCTCCTGGAGCTGGCTTAGGCAGAGAGTCCTCTCAAGGCCCTGGCATCCCCAAGCAGTATGTATTGGAGTAAAGCTCTGGATAACCCTGAGAAGAGGAGAAAGAGGCCCAAGAATCAGCCTTTGATTGCTGGGATTATGAAAGGTCATAAGAAGTGAATGTTGCAATGTTTTGTTACACTTGCTATTAAAGCAAGGACAAGTAATCATCTGTTATTTTCTTTATGTTAGTGGTGTTTACCTTTTTCCAATCATATGCCCCATTGAGAATTTCTGGAATGCTATGGTTCTTCTACTTAGGAGAATGCACAATTGCACACATACATAAGTGCACACACACAGAGAGTTTTCCCAGAAGTTCAGAAGGTCCATGGGCCCTGGGCTAAGAACCAGCATTCTATCTATTTTGCATGTGTTCTGCTAAACTCACCATGTGATTCAGTTCACTGCAAACTGCGGTTAAGTGTGAAACATGTTTTTTTTTTTTTTAAATATATCTTTCAATGAGTAAGTGTTGTGTGTTAATTTAAATGCACTAAATTGGAGAATTACTTTTCCCCCAACAAATACTTTAAATAGACATAAGTTACATTGATATTGCCTTCCGGGAGGCTTCAAGAGATGAGGTCAGGCTCTATAAAAGAAAATCAACCAACCCTATAAAATAATTCTTGTGAACTTTGAAACACCACTGAATGTACCTAGTAAAATTGTCCCTGGGCAGGCAGACTCCCAGGCCTGGGTGGAGTTCACATGAGTTCCTTAGCTAAAATAAACAAAAATGACTGGGAACTTTGGATTGCTTTTGTCTGAACTTGAGTGTCTGGATGGATTAGCAATAGTAGCATGCCACACACCTGCTTGTCAAGCAGAAAAGAAACCCAACTAGGCACTTGTTTCTTACATTGTCAACTGAGCAAAAATATCATATGATTCTTATTTTTGATGGTCCATTAATTTTTAAAAACACACCCACACATTTTTCTAGCGAAATAATTCTTCCTTTAAAAGGCACAGGATGAGTAACAAGATGTAGTAGGCCATGTTAATATCTAATTTAAAAAGATAATATTTAAAAATTCAACTGTAGGACTAACACATTAAATATGTAATAAGACCTAGAATAGTTTTCAGGACAAATTTCAATGGGATATGAAATTAAGAAAATCACAAACTTATTATACTTCTTAAGTTGTTTTTCCTCTTTAAATTTGGTTTTAGATTGGATCGATGGTTAATTTCAAACATTTATAAATGACTAAATTCAAAGATGTTGCTTCCAAACATTGAAAGGAATGTTTGAATTAAAAGTACTTGATCAAAGTAATGTTGAAGAGAAAATCTTGAATTGGTTACATTCATCTGATATAATTCTGTATGTGAAAAATGTTGGAAAAATATTAGAAAAAATTTATAGAATATTAGATGTTCATTATCTCCAAGTGATGTTACTTGTTTTACATTAAGACCAACCCACCATTTTCCTTTAGTTTTTAATTTACTTGTAGCTTGGCCTGAGACATTTAAAAACTATCAGATGTCTAAAATATCAAATGTCTTTTTTTTTAAGGTCAGCAAAGATGAAGTTATTTACCTCATTGGATTGTGAGCTTAAATATGTTTCTGCAGGGATTTGAGATTTAATTTCTTAATAGTACCATGAAGCCATAATAGTAGCCACAAGTGAAATAAGAGCATTTCATTTTTTATCTTTGAAAATTCTTTTCTCCAAAGCAAACACACATTGACTAAATTTGGTTGATGACAGACATGTTCCAGGGAATTGGGCACAGAATCCGTTTAATGACAATTAAATTATAATGTTGCCTTTCTTGGTGACCTGGGAAAATATAAACTCTTTTTCCTCATCTTCTTAATCTATGAAGTGGTGCTAACCATGTACAAATTTTCTTTACCAACGTTAAAGATGTTAATTCGACGAATTTTGTGAAGTGCAGGAAAACATTCCTGATAAATGTTTGAGAAATACAGTTTGAATAAAGCAAGGTTAGCATTTTCTGGATTATAAAAAACATCAATTCATTATCTTTTATGTAACAATGGGTATACATTTAATGTGACTATGTACAGTCCAAGAGGAACTGAAATTTAAGATTAGGCTGGATAGTTCATTTAAGGAAACTTCAAACTGCTGAGACCAATGCTCTCATGTGCATATATATCACATATCTGTGTCTATACACACATACATATACTTTTCAAAGGAGTGTCTATTTGGTTATTGATTTTACTCTCAATAATTAAACTGTGTGATATTTGCACAAATGCTTTGAGTGGATGAGCAATGATAAATATTTCCTAATAAATAAGCCCCTTAAAGCAAAAGGAAATCTTAAATCTCACTAAAAATCCCATTTAGATTCTTCAAAATAATGTTGGTTTAAAGCAGTAAATACACTAATTTAATCCCAGGGCAGTGTTTTTCAGTGTAGTCTTGAGGTTACCAACTCAAAATCACCTGAGAGCTGGTTCAAAGTCTAGATCTCTGTTTCTCTGGGCCACATAACTTTTTTATTGGCCAGAATTTCTGAATGGTTCCCTGCTGACATCTTAATAAAAACCCCTCAGGGTGTTTAATGCACTAGAACATTGAAACCGTTGGCCTAGAGGGTAAGTCACTAGGAACTCAAGTCATTTCCTTCCCTCAGCTTTTCCATATCTTATAGCCCTGGAGGGCAAATGGTAGTTTTTTTAGGTGAGAAGGGAGAATTGAGCTGAAAACATTATTGCAATCCTTTCTAATACCCTCCTCTTCCTTATCATCACCATTGCCATAGTTGCTGCCATTATCAAGCATTTACCATATGCCAGGCACTGTGCTAATTGCCTTTCAAACATGATGTCATTTAATCCTCATATTGGGTTTTATGATTGCCAGGTTACAAAGGAAACAGGAGTTTCAGTTCATACAGCTGGTACAGGACACGGCTGGGAAGGAAACCTTATGGTTTTCAATGGTGGCTCTTAAGTGATTGTGATGACCTAAAAATAGCTAGAGAACTAACTGGAGGAGAGACAGAAGCAACATTTGTTATGTGAACACAGAATTATTTGCCTACTAACTCCCAGGGTCCAAGCTAAAGGTAGCCTGAGATGATTTTAGGATACAAAAGGAAGAACTTCTTTGTAGATTGTTAGTTAACCATGAAACTAATCAACTTCAGAAATGATGAAATATAAATAGTTTCAATAAACAATTAAATTTCACAAAGACCTTATGTGACTATCTGATTGAGGCCTAGGCTGGGATGTGTGTTGAGGAGGCAAAAGGGAACAGTCCCTGCCTCTAGAAGCTCAAAATCTATATGCACAAATAAATTATAATGCAAAATACCATGAATGCAATAAAAAACATGTAAACGAGAAGGTCCATGGCTAGAATCAGGAAGCAAACAGGTGAAGAGGGGGCTTTTGTGGGTCAGCAGGGTGGAGAGAGGCATTGATATTACAAAAGGTGTCTTTCCCAGGATAAAATCTGAGCATAGCGTTGAGATATAATTGAAACTCACAAGATAGACAGGAGATACAGGCAAGGTATTCTAATCAGAGAGAACAGCATATGAAAGGCAAACAATAGGGTGCATTTGGGGAAACTATACAATTTTATTGTTATAGGACAGGTCTTGGGAAATGTTGGGAGGTGAGAGTGGAGCATGAGGCAGAAGTCAGAATTCATTCCTTTATTCAACAGACCTTCATCTATCGCCTACATTGGGGTAAGTATGGCATAAACACTAGAGACCAGAAGATGAATGAGATTGAATACCATTCATTCATTCATGACTGTCTATTGGGCATTGTACTAGGTGCTAGAGTTATAATAATGAGAAAACAGACACGCTCCCTCCCCTCATTGAGGTTACCAGTTTGGTGTGGAGACAGACAACTGCCTAATACACTGTAAGACAGGTGCTAGGGACACAGTGTTCAAATCCACAATCTACATGGCTATGAGAGTGACTCTTCTACAACTTAATGTGATCTTGTTATTCCCTACTTAAAGTTCTGCAGCAGCTCCCAGTCATACTTTTATGTTCAAATCCGATCTATAGCATGAGCTCACAAGGTCCTTTGTCATCTGGTTCTGGCCACTTCTCTAGTCTCTTACCATAGTCCTGGTCCTGTCTCATAGGTATTCCATTTCCAGTCACACTGAGCTATCTGGAGTTATCGAAATGCTCTGTGTTATTTTGAGACGCAGAGATTTAGTGCCTCAAGCATGTCTTGTTCCCTCTCCCCTCCCCAGCTCGCCATCATTGCCAGCTCGCCCATCCATCTGTCAGACTCAGGCATCACCCAGTTGTCCTTTTAACCCTGCCCACTCCCCTTCACCTTGCTGGATCCCATGCCTTGCCAGCTCCCAGAGCTCCCTGCACTCATTTCCTTTGCCTGCTGGGTTAGCAGTGTTTGTGGCCTGTGCAGTGTGGAAAGCTGACTCAGGCAACTACTTCTCTGGGCTTAGTGGTCAGTCCTGTCTTCCATTCTTATCTAAGACCATCAGGAAGTTTCTATCCTCTTCTCCAGCCTATTCTTAATCTTCCTGATAAATTTTCTTCAGTGTGTATACAGGACAAACTGGGTCAGGGTGACAGTAATTTACTGGGCACATGATAGGTGAACTTGCTGCCTGTGCTGACGAAGCCACTGGATTTCCCCTAACCAGTCTGTCCCCCTGCCCACGTGGAGAACTTCAGTAAAGGCAGTAGCAGTCAGAGATTTGGGAGTGAGGAGTAAGGAACACAGTGGGTAACCGGGACCCTTCGTATGAGAATTTAAGGACTTCATGTCCCAGAGTCAGGCGATGTCCGAGAAAAAAAACAGAGAAGGGGAGAGAGGATATGAGCAATTTGGGCCATAATTAAACTTGCCCATGAAACAAAGGTCCATTATTCTAATATCCACATTTTGCCAAACCTTTAGTGACCTTGTACTTGTAATTTTATCATTTGCTCTGTGTGATCAACAAAATTGAAAGAATAATAACAATTTATAAAGCCCAAACCACTCTTTATACAACCAGGTTTTGCTTTCTCTACAGACATAGCCTTAAAAAAAAAAATGCAGATCTTGTTCTGTACCTGAGCCATAGCCCTAAAATGGAACTTGTTTACAATTCTAAAAAAAATTTCTTTTAAAGGCGAAGGCTCCCTGGAGAGCATGTCACTCATAGGATGAAAAACAGGTAGGAAACTGTAGTGCTAAAGACTTAACTAGATAAGATTTAGCAAGATCTTACTGAGATGAGATCTTTGCAGCCTTTTCCGCCTGGTTGCTATTTCTTTGACTGTGGTCTGATATAACAGGCAGACTTAATCTTTCACTGTTTTAGTCATGCAGTTTCTTTGTGGTTCCCTTGAGAAAAAGTTGAGGCTCTGAATCAAAGCTTTTACCTCTTGCTTATAGTTCAGAGTTGTAATGTGAAGCAATAAATAAAATCCTTTCCAAGCATTTGTCTCCTTGATTGGAATCATTCTGGGCAAACTTAAAGAGTCACAAAGTCTATCTAGATATTAAATGGAAAAAAAAAACAAAACCAGCATCCAGAAAAGCATATAGATAGATAATAGAATATATGTATATATTTTTTCTGTATAAAAGAGGCTAATATGTCTTTATATGTCTTGTATTTATTTTAAATACAAAATATGAGAAGGATCTAAAATCAACTATTACCTACTGGGATTGGGGGTAATGACATGGGAAAGAATTGGGTATAAGTGTTTTTTTATTACCTTGATTTCTGAAACATGGTATGTATCACCTTTACAAAAATAAAATAAAATAAAAACAGAAAAACAAAGTCCACTCAGTAAACGCATGTCAGTGGCATGTTTGCTTTCAGCGAACATAAAATTTATTCTATGGCATAGGATGTTCCAGTCACTCTAATAAAAGCTGTCCTGTTTTAAGCACCAACACTGTGCCATTTATTTCAGATGCTTTCTCTCAGCCCTTCTAGACAGGTAATATTGTTCATGCTCTTAGATAAGGAAACCAAGTCTTGAAAGCATTAACTGGTCAAACTAAGATCAGAGAGTTAGAAATGTCAGAGTCCATAACTGGCATCTTCTGACTTCAGATCCAGTGTACTTTCTCCTATACTGTGCTGATTGCACCACCATTATTGCAGATGTGTTGATTATACCTAGGGGCCAAAGTATACACTCATTTGATAAATGCTTACTGAATGCTTACCATGTTCTGGGTACTGTGGTGATCCTTTGCAATGCAAGAAAAAGAAGAGTAATGCAAGAAAAAGAAGAGTAGTGAAGACAAGCAAGGAAACAAAGAAGACTAATACTAGGCCAGAAGTGCTTTTGAAGGAGTTAAGCACAATGAGGGTGGCAGTACAGAAAGGACATTTAATTGAACTGGGAAAGTTCATGGCAGTTTTCCCAGATATGAGTCTTGGAGGACAAATGGTATTTAGCTAGGAGGAAAGGGGGTCAAGTGTATTCCAGGGAGAGGTAACAACAAGACCAAAAGCACAGAATTTTGAAAGAGCACTCCATTTTTGAGGAATAGCCAATAGTTGGGCATGTCTAGAGCATAGGGTAGGGAAAGGAGGCCAGAAATGGGAAGGGTCTTACAGACCAAATTCAGTTATTTGGAGTTCATTCTGTTGCAATGGGAGATGATAAAAGATTTTAAATAGAGGAATGAAATGATTACATCTAAAACTTAGAAAAATTACTTTGGCAGGATAAGAGACTATGAATTGAAAGAGAGCTGAGATTGATGTTGGGAAAACTGGTTGGGAGACTAAAAATTAACATATTTTATTTTATTTCTAGATGTACATATATGTACCTTTTTAACATTATAATTTTTCTGAAATTGGAATGCATCTTACAGTCAAGGGTATGTCCAAATTTAATTGGCAGCAATATTTTGTCCCTTAATGGGTCTCGGATAACAGTGTGTCACATAACTGATGGCATCTCAAATTAGGCAAAATACAATGTTCCAGGCAAGAGATACTGAGGGTCTGATCCAGTACCTTGGCAGTAGGGCAGTGAAGAGGGAAAAGATTTGAGCCACATGCTGATATAGTTTTAATTATTAAGTAAAAAAGAGGAATGTGCAGACCACTGTGTATAGTATAGCCACAAGTTGTGAAGAAAAAGCATGTGTGTGTAGAATATTCATGTATATATTCATGAAATTTATGTAGCTGCATAAAATGTCTTTAGAATGATATACAAGAAACTGATAACATTGGTTGCTTCTAGGGAGGGGTATTGGGTGGCTGAGGAAGAGCAGTGGTAGGACAATTTTTCATTGTGTTCTATTTTGTACATTTTCTATTTTGAGCTATGTATTACACACTTGAAATATGTAAAAAGATAAACAATAAGGCATATTTGGTAGGGATGATTGGCAAATTTGTTGACAGATTTGTTATGGGATAAAGGGATAAAGACTTATTTTATGGGTCATGCTTTATTCTTTTAATGATTCTGCTAATTTCTTGAAACAACTTTATTGAGGTATAACTTACATTCTATAATTGCACACATTTTAAATGCACAATCAGATAATTTTTAGTAAATTTATGGAGTAGTGTAGCTATCTCCACAATGGTTTTAGTACATTTTCATCACCCCTAGAATATCCCTCATACTCATTTAATCTTCATTCCTGCCTCTAGCCCCACGCGACTATACTCTGCTGTCTTTTTTTTTTTTTTTTAATGGCTTTGCCTTTTCTGGACATTTCATTTAAATGGAATCATAGAATAAGTGGTGTCCTGTGTCCAACTTCTTTTCCTTAGTATAATGTGTTTTAGGTTTATAAATGTTGTGGCAAGTATCAGTGTAGTACTTCATTCTGGTTTTATGGCTGAATAATACTCTATTGTATGGATATACCACATTTTATTTTTCCATTCACCATTTGAAGGACTTTTCAGCTTTTGGACGTTTCAGCAAACTGTTTCTAGTTTTTGGCTCTTATGAATAATGCTGTTATAAACATTCATGCTCAAGTCTTTGAGTGGAAATATTTTTTTACATTTTTCTTGGGTGGACACTTAGGAGAAGAGTGTTGTATGGAAAATTAATATTTGACTTTTGAAGAAACTGTCAAACTGTTTTCCAAGGTGGCTGTATTGGTTTACGCCCCCACCAACAATGTTGGAAGGCTCCTGCTTGGCCACATCCTTACCAGTACTGTTGTTGTCGGTCTTTTTGACAGATTTCTGCCTAGTGGCTGTGAAGTAGTACCTCATTGTGGGTTTGGTTTGCATTCCCCTAATGACTAATGAGGTGGAACATTTTTCAAGTGCTTATTAACCATTTCTATGTCTACTTAAATGAGTCTATTCAAATCTTTTGCCCATTTTAAAATTGGGTTGTTTGCCTCCTTATTATGGAGTTGTTGGAATTCTTTGTATCCTTAATTTTAATTTGCCTGATGGTAATTGTCTACCAATAAGGAGAATAATTTCTTTCTGTATTCCTAAAACCTTTTAAATTCCTTTACCTTTTGAAGGGATCCTTCAGCACTCTTTCCTACTATTTTCAGAGTTATTTTCATAAGAACACAAGTATTTATAGGGAAAATTGATTACAACTTCACCTCCTTACTGCAGACCCAACAGTTATAATATAAATCTTTGTATTATTTTCATTTTTGTAATATTTTCAATGCTCATAATAATCTTCTTAACTACCTTTATAGACAGACTGAAAAAGTCAATCTAACTGAGCTCTGTTTTGCTTTATAATGCTCTACAGGACACTCACTGAAATTGAGAAGTAGGTAACTCTAAAAAGGTGATAAATGGCCATGGAAGCAACAACCTTTAATAAATTAAAGACAGAGACTGTGTTAATTTTAAGATATGTCTCAGTTTTATAGCTTGTTACTGGACTGAAATACCAAAGCTTTAGTAAAATATCCATTAATGCTTTGTGATAAAATAAGGACAGGAAAAATGGCTTTTGATTTTTAGCTCTCCCTGGTGAATAATTTGTTTTCTTTTATTTTTCCTTTTAAAGTAATCACACATTAGATTGCAAAGCCTCTATCTCTAACCTTCTTCAACACACACACACACACACATACACACACACACACACACACACACACACACACCTTCTAGATTCTAAATGGACAGAAGGCATATGAAGTTTCTATAGAACAACTAAGAGGAGAGGCCCAGGAGGAAGAACCAGATACACTATCTCAGGTTTCACTGAAGTATTTCTCTCTGCCTACACCAAGGATGGGGAAAAGCTTGAATACAAGTGGCTTGGGCTGGCAGCTTGAGGTTTGAAGGAGGACAACAGGGCCTGGTTCTTGGTCTGTCATGAACTGTGTATGGCACATGCCTGTGGGAAGGGTCAGTAAGCTCAAAGGCTGGAACTGATCGCTTATGGTCCTAATTCAGCCCTTGAACGCACTTGGTTGTGCCCATGGAGTGCTATTTGCCTGTTTGGTTTTTGAACCAACACTTAAAAGGTAGGAGATTTCAAATAAAATTCTGATAAATATGGGAAGATTTGCTGTTTTCACATGTAAAGGTGAGATGGATCTGAATGACGGGTACTTCCTTTCAAGAGCATATTTGTTCTCACTTTTGCCGTGGACCGCTTTCACTTTCTGTTCTTTCCCTGCCTTTGAAACTGTCAGTGTTAGCACTGAAAAATTATCTGGAATGCTAAAACCAGAATTTCCCTACTAGACTGCTTGCTCATCACATTACTTTCATGATTCCTGATAAGGCATTTGAATTTGTGACTGTGTTAGTTTTCTAAGGCTATCATAACAAGTTATCATGAGGTTGATAGCTTTAAAACAACAGAAATATATTTACAGTTTTGGAGGCAGGAAATACGAAGTCGAGATGCTGGCAGGGCCCTGCTTCTGGCAGAGGCTGTTGGGGATAATCTGTTCCTTGTCCCTTCCATCTTCTGGTAGTACTAGAAGATGGTATTTTTTGGCTGTGGCTGGATGATTCCAACACCTGGTCTTCATAATGTGGCCTTCTCCTCTCCCTTAGTCTCTCCTTTGTATGTTTCTTATAAGAACACTTGTTACTGGGTTTAGGACCCACCCAAATCATCTAGATAATCTCATCTTCAGATCCTTAACTTTTTCCAAATAAGGTTACATTCACAGGTTCTGAGGATTACATATGGACACATCTTTTCTTTTGTGGGCTGGGGGCAACATTTAGTCTACTACAGCAACCAAACTGGAGAACCCTAGAGGACATTCTAGCACAATGAGAAGTTGAGGTTGGTGCCATTCAACAAGATAAAGAAATAGAATGAGAACAAGAGTGTAGAGAGTAATTTTATCTCAAATCTTTGTGCACCAAGGGAATCAAACAGCCTTAAACTCTGGGATTTCCATGCTTTAGCAAGTTGAATGAGGGACGACTTAGCTTCTGTGATTCATTGATTCTACCGTGGCTTGCTGTACTGGTGTCATTGCTTATTCAACCTTGGCCATGGTCCTTAACTGGCTATACTGTTTGTCATCCACTTACTGCTTTCAGTTGCCTAAAACCACAAGAACCATCTATAAGTTTCTGCAAATATGAACATTTTAATTAACTTAGAGCTGAGATTCTTTTTCTGCTAAATGAGGGTGCAGAGAATAGGAGAAATGTGAAACTAGGTAGTTACTAAAACAAGTATTTGCAGAACTCAGCCTAGCCTTGGTGTGGCAGGCAGCTCTGCCCTGCCAGTTCTCTCAGAAAGCTCCCAGTTGTCTGAATCCATGGGATCACAGACTATTAGGGTAGAAAGGATCTCAGAGATGGTCCTAGCTCTCACCTGAGGCTTTAGTGGAAACAGTCAGAAATATGGGGAAATTGAGGCAGGTCAAACAACCGGGAGTACAAACAGCACACAATCCATCTGGAATCTAGAAACCTTGCTAGTGCCTGTTTATAGATTCCTTTCTGCATTCTTGTGCTTTCCTTCTAGAAAAGACTTGTATGTATGTGTTGGAGGGGGCATGCAGAAAACCATACCCAGTCTTCCACATATCCCAACCATAACTGGGCACTTACATTGCTGTCACCACTGACATATGGCTGAAATAGTTTAGCGTTGCTCTGCTAAGATCCAGATTTCCTTTGCCGGGAGCATGGTTTCCAGGGCATCCAGAAGCCCAGCCAGGAGATTGGTCAGAGACTAACCCCAAATAGCTTGGCTTAACTCTGGGCTACAGCTGGGGATTGCCAGAGAGAAGTGCCTGACATTCTTGAATGCTGACATCAAGCCTGGAAGCTGCTGCCCTCTGGTGAGTCAACGGCAAAAGGCCCACATCGTTCGAGAGCTGCTGCCCAATCAGAAGATGTGCCACACCTCAGCAATTTTTCTAAACCTCAGCCTTCTGCAGGCTTCAAACAACGCCTTCTGAGAAAGAATGTAGAAATGATTCACATTATAAGAAGCACAGTAGCTATAATAATAACAATATGATAAACTCCACATTTGCTTTTAAAACAATTTATGACAGTAGGTAACCAACTCTGGATTTTACTCATTTAAAAAATATTTTAAATGTCTTTTTTTATGGTGAGGAAACATACTAAAGGACTAACTGGTGCACTGAGGTTTTCTGGATATTGAAATCAAGATGTACTGGAATAGCATTAACTTCCAATGACAGTTATTGCAACTCAGCTGGCATATTCATAGACTGTGAGCTGTTATCATAAGAATTTTATATATAAATATGCATAAGTATAAATTCTATCATGAAATTAAATGTTGAATCTTCTCATATTTCTTATTAATCAAGGTTGTGTTGTTGTCTAGGAATTTCTCTCTGTTTCTCCAATGAGCAGAAATCAGGAGGGAAATATCATGCATAAGGCAAGAGGTAAATTATTTGCTTAGTGCAACTCAAACCTGCTTATCAGGTAAGAGCAGAGTCCCTTCCATAGCATTGCCACCATATGGCATTGCCATATCATGGAGTCCATAAAGAAGAATTGTAAAGATTAACTGGATTTTACTTGGCAAGGTCAGGCACCTAGATGGCATGCTATAAAATGGTTAGAAGTGGAAAGGGAATCTATAGCTGGAGGCCATGTGAGATTCTGGTACTTGCTTTCCCTGTAGGGCTACCTTCTGGTTTGTCAGGAACTAAAAGGTTCATTTGCCCAGGTGAGGATGCTCTCTGCATGGTTTTGGGGATGAAGGAGCCTCAGAAATAACATCTGTGGTACTGTAGCACCACTCGGAAAAGAGAGAAGAATTGGACCTGATATGAAGAAAATCATATAGCCAGCACTAAGACTGCTTTCCACAGGACTGGAGATCTCTACCAATTTACCTCTCCTGTATGCTGGGTATAAGAGGTTGAAGGGAAGCTAGGTTATACTTCCCTATTCATTCATTCATTCATTCATCCATCCATCCATCTATCCACTTATCCATTCATCCATTTGTTCATTTATTTTTTCAGTCAAAAATGTGTTTTCAATATCCTAGGTGCCAGGCATTGAGGATATACTATTATTATTCTCTAATGACTAGCAGTTTACAGGAGGAAAGAGAAGAATAAATATATATTTGCGATGCAGAATAATTAGTTCCCTAATAAAAGCAACATATATTGAATACCTATTAAATACCAGGAACTTTGCCAGGAGCTATAAATTAATCTCTACAATACCTCTACAATGGCATTTTTCTATTACTTCCTTTTGGATGAAACAGAGGTCTGGGGAGATTGAGGCCCACAGCCTGTAAGGCGTGAACAACAAAAACATTAATCTTAGACACTTAACTTGAAGTTTTGGTCCTTAACATCCACTTACCAATTTGTAGAAAGATGACCGAAATTGCAACATCTACAATGACTCTTGAAAGCAAAGTGACACATAAAACGAGGGGATGTGTCTGCTGGCTGGGGTATTGTAGGCTAGTGATGACTTGTAGACAAAGGCAGCTGCACATGTGAAGACCATGGAAGGTGTATCATTAGGGGAAATGAAAGTGATTTAATAGTGTTGTGTTGGTGGTTTCTGTGGGTATTCTGGTTTTCTATTACTACATAACAAAATACCAAAATTTAGTGGCCTTAAGTAACCATGATAATTAATTTAGCTCATGAATCTGTAATTTGGACAGGGCTTGGATGGAACAGTTCCTCTCTGTTCCATGTGGTGTCTGCTGGGACTGCTTGAAGCAGAGCTGGGCAGCTGGGGCTCTTCATGCATCTCCACCTTTATGTGATCTCTTCACATGATCTCTCAAGCATGGCAGCTTCAGGTAGCAGAACTCCTGATGTGGAAGCTTAGGCTTCTAAAAGTGCATGTTTTGGCCGGGTGCGGTGGCTCAAGCCTGTAATCCTAGCTCTCTGGGAGGCCGAGGTGGGCGGATCGTTTGAGCTCAGGAGTTCGAGACCAGCCTGAGCAAGAGCGAGACCCCATCTCTACTATAAATAGAAAGAAATTAATTGGCCAACTAAAATATATATAGAAAAAATTAGCTGGGCATGGTGGCACATGCCTGTAGTCCCAGCTACTTGGGAGGCTGAGGCAGCAGGATTGCTTGAGCCCAGGAGTTTGAGGTTGCTGTGAGCTAGGCTGACGTCACGGCACTCACTCTAGCCTGGGCAATAAAGTGAAACTCTGTCTCAAAAAAAATAAAAAATAAAAAAATAAAAAATAAAATAAAAGTGCATGTTTTATAAGAGAGGGCCAGACAAAAGCTACATTGACTTTTGTGGCCAAGCCTCGCAAGTCACAGAACCTTACTTGTGCTGGACTCAGTTGGTTGAGGTGATCATAAGGTCTTGCCCAGGTTCAAAAGGGAGCACAGATTCTACTTCTAAATGGAAAAGTGTCAAAATTTTGGAAAGCATGTGGGACCAGAAATACCATCACAGCAATTTTTTTTTTTTTGAAAATCAAGTGCAATAAAGGCAGCATAGTATAGTTATAAAATACAGATTTGGAGTATAATGGGCTTTGATTTCAACTATGGGCTCTACTATCTGGGTTTCTTTGGCCAAGTTGCTTAACTCCTTTGAGTCTCAGCTTTCTTATCTGTAAAATGAGGGCACTGATATTCACCTTGCAAAGTTGTTAAGGATTAAATAATATATATAAATCCCTTGGCATTAGAAGCTGGCACAAAGTAGGTACATCATATAAAAGAGTTATAATTATTGGTGGGTCAGTAGCAAGACAAGTGGAGAGGGAGAAGTCAGGTTGTGGGAGGGCCTTTGTAGGTCAGTGAAATAATAATAGCAATAATAGCCGAAAATTACTGAAAACCAGATATAGTGCTAAGTTCTTTAAAAGGAGTATTTCTTTGATTCTTAACAACAAACCTATGAAGAAGGACTATTGTTGTCTCATTTTATAGATGAGGAAATTAAGGATCAAAGAGGTTAAGAAACTTTCCCCCTTTGGTAAGTAGCAAAGATAGGAGTCGAACTTGTCTTTGAAGGGGATGGTTTTATCAGAACCTGTCCTAGGATAGTCTGCTTTAACCTGAAGGCTATCAGACACCACTAAAAATTTTTAAACAAGGCAGTCCTGAGGTCAAATTGCTCTTTGGAAAGGTGTATGAAGTGTTGATTAGAAGCTGGCAGCAAGAAGAACAGTTAGATGGTTGTTCTAGCACAAGTAAGAGATACTGAGACATCTGAAATATTGAAGACATCAGTAGTGTGGGGGAAGTGGAGGACGTCCTAAGAAAGTAGTGGCAATCATGCTTGATTGTTGATCGGTGTGGAGAGAAAGAGAGGGAGTATCAGTACCCATTAGTCAGCTCTGGATGCAGGCACTGGCATGTGTCTTATTATCCAGGGCTCTAAGTGGAGAAAGAAAACAACCCCAGGGTGTCTTCTAGCCTAAAGCATATTTCCTAAGCCTTTGCACTCTCAGTCTAGACTAAAAACAAACAAAGCAGACTCTTCTGAAATACTGGAAACCCTCCCCACTTGAAATTCTCAGATCTCTTACCTTGCAATTCTAGCTTTCAAATTCCATGCTGAACTTCCTTTCCCACACCCCATGTCCTTGTACTGGGGATTACAAAGATCATTTGTGTGTACTACATGATTGTTCCTTCTACATCAGGGGCCTTGGAGGGGATGACCTAAAGCTGCTTTCTCCTGTCTTGACTTCCTCCACCCAGCACTGCAACTACACATGCAATTTGCTTGTTCTTACAGAGGATGACTGACTGGTCATCCTAGCCTTCCAAAAGGATCCCAGATTGGTGCCATGATGTGGTCTTCGGGCAACCAGGAGGAACTTCTGGATGAGATATTTATTGACTATGTCATTTGGTTTCATGGTGAACTTCCTTTGGAGGGACCATATGTGCTTAGGACAGAGAAGGAATACATGTCATTAGGTAAGGCATTCCATATCTCAGATCAAGAACTTCAATCTATTGCTGGGTCAAGGTCTAAGAAACAAAGCAGCCATCAATGGGAAAGTTAATTAAAACAAGCAAAGAACCCAAAAGACAGCACAAAAATCCTAGTTTTTCTGACTATGAAAATATTGGTTTTTATAAATTATTTTCTTAAATTAGAATAATTTCTGAGATTTTAAAAAAGGTTGGCATCGTCTTGTCTGATAGATGTATGCCCTGTTATTTACTTGTTTGGGTCCTCCATATCTTTCTTACTGAGTTTTCTTTATATCAGAATTAATCTCTGAAAAGTAATTTTACTTTATTCTGATGTTACATTTTGATTAAGTCACTGTCTCTTCCAGGGGGCTATGGAAATTGGAGTTTGATTGAACAGCTTTTTCTTTAGGTGTAGTGGGTACTTCATTTAACTTAGTATTCCTGACAATAAATCAGTTGAGAAGAGAGCATTACTCTAACTACTTGAGCGCTTGTCTATGCATGTTGCTTGATCATCCAATAATGGTTATTGACTCGCCTTGTGGCTGTGCCAGTCTCTGAAGTTATAAGGTGGTTGAGCTCTACCAGTGCACACTCACACAGTTTGGTCACAGTGCTGCCTGAGGATCTCAAATCTAGCTTCTATTAATAAATAGGGAGACCTAAATGTGGCTTTGTACACTGAATTATTCTTTTAGAGAAATTATTTACTATATCTTTAGCACGACTCAACTTTTTCATTTACAAAGAAAGAAAATTGAGCAGTTTTATGATTTAGAAATTCCCCTCAAGTGGATATTTAATTGTGCTTTTCTAATGAAACTTACTAAATTGGTGAATGGCAGTGAGTGGATGACTGATGAGGTCATACTTTCTTGTTATGGGCTACTACAAACACCGTGGAGCGGCAACATATTAGAGTATAAAAGATAGACAAGGTTCTAGTTTTTGTCCAGAGACCTTTTTGCTTGTTAAAGAGGTTTCAAAACCACTGAAGATTAGACCAAAAAGAAAAAAAAAAGAAGAGAAAAAATCCCAAACAAAAACAGTCTGATAATCTAAGCTACTCTCCCTTTAATTAAACTTTGCATTTAGGGGATTATTTTTCTTTTTTTCCCTAGAAGGAAACCTCTTGCTTAAAACAGCTTCAGCAATTTAACCACATTTTCTGAGCATATAGAGCAAATAAGAGGCAATCATTTGTCAGTCATAAAGATAAGCCAAGGAATGGAAATACTTTTGTAGGTCACGTCACCTGACAGAAACTTTGGACTGATCCTTTCCTGGTTCAAGAGTTCAGCCATAAGACCCACTTTCCCTATCAGCTGGCTCAAGCTGATAAGGTACTGAAGAAGCAAATGTTCCCTATGAGTTATTATTTAATTGTCCTTGTGACATAAGGGTTGGGGTTAGTCTGTACAGAGTTACTTCTAGTTGGTCTATTTTCCTTTTGAATAAATTGCTGTCACCCCTGATTGGACAGGGTAAATGGAGTTTGTTTAGGCATTTTTTTGTTGAATTCCTAGTGCCTAGTACAGAGCTTTCATCCCTATCAGGCTTCCAGTGAGTACTTATTGAAGGAATAATTATAAACTCAGCCTTAGATTAGTGATTGACTAGGGATAAGCATGATTTAAGAGCAGAGTAATTAAGTAAGATCAATTATTGCATTGTATGCCCATCACATGGATTAGAAGCAGGTGATGGAGGTGAGAGTAGGATTGAGGGTGAGTTCTTTGAAACAGCATATGAGATGTTATCTGTTATTCTGTGTTAGCTGGGTCTGTCTTCTCCCAGGAATTTGGCCTAAAAGGAGTTCATTAAAAAGTGTTACCTCCAAAATGCTCTGGTAGGCCTGTAGGAAAGTGTCGATGACTTGCAGCTGCTACTGTCATTTAAATGGGGATTGGGTGCTGGATCTCCCATACCTGATTCAACTCATTTTCCCTTCCACTCCCACTGGCCTCCCATCTTTCCTTCTATTTCCTGTTCTGGTAAGCACCAACAGTGGAACAATTTCTGCAGCTTCCATCCTAACTTGAATTCTAGTTCTGTCACTGCCACAAACATGGACGTAGAAATCAGCTGACTTTCATGAACCTTAGCTTCTTCAGCTGTAAATAAATAATTGAATAACATGATGGCCAAGGTGTTTCACTAATTCTGAAATTTTGTTGTTTTGTGAATGGATCCTAGTTACAAAAGCTTGAAGTAGATACTTGATCCATTATTATTTTCTTTACTAAGATGTAGTTACTACTTGATCATTTTTTTCCTTAAAGGCTGGGCTTTTTTCTCTGATGTCAGGT
Source organism: Mirza zaza (assembly GCA_008750895.1). Lineage (NCBI taxonomy): Eukaryota > Metazoa > Chordata > Mammalia > Primates > Cheirogaleidae > Mirza > Mirza zaza. The sequence continues at coordinate 2,291 of VSMD01004853.1, read as the reverse complement.
AACTAAACTAAATACCTCATTATTATTATTATTATGAATATCTACTGGGTGCTTGTTATTTAACCAAGTAGAATCCTTAGCTGTGGCTGAGAATCTAAGTATCCCTTCTGGCACTTTACCTTGAGTGAGTAAAGTCTGAAAATCATCAAGTTGGATTCTCCAATAGGACTGTGGATTCAACATAGATTCCCAGAAGTCTTGGAATATGTAATAACAGTGTCCATGGACAAAGAAATAGTGCTTTTTGGTATTTTCTTCTAAGTAGTACAAATACCTGCATGTCATAATGTTATTATTGTGGATTCTATCTTTTATTGAGAGCTTAATGTATGTTAGACACTGTCAATAAGCATGTTAGATCTTGTTTAATTTTCTCAAAATGTGGTATTTAGTTACTATGATTATTTTTGTTTTTGAATTATCATATAAATGCATAAATGTATGTGTGAAGTTTATAAAACAATCAGAATGCAAACACCCTATACACACTTCTCAATTTAAAAAGTACAATTTTATCAGTCCTCAGATGTCCCTTTGTGCCCTGTCCAATCTCATCCCCCTCCTACCCCTAGAATCTTGTGTGAGCCATTACTTTGTTTTCTTTAGCTTTGCCATGTACATATGTATCCCCAGATAATAAATAGATGGTTTCATTGTACCTGTTTTTGAATTTAATGTACATAGAACCCTGTAACATAAATTCCTCTAGAACTTGATTAATTTATTAATATTTTGTTTTGAAATGTGTATAGCTATAGTTTATTCATTACTATTGCTTAATAATATTACATCGGGGGCTCCCGCGCTGGAGGCAGCGGTCGGCGGCCGGCGGTGAGCCAGAGTCTCTCTTTGTTGCCCTGGCTAGAGTGCTGTGGTGTCAGCCTAGCTCACAGCAACCTCAAACTCCTGGGCTCAAGCAATCCTACTGCCTCAGCCTTCCGAGTAGCTGGGATTACAGGCCTTGGAGACATATCCTTGTGAGACAAAGATACCTACAAAACTATGGATAATACAAAAACTTTGCTTGATATTAAAGAGTACCCTGATACTGAGGTACAGAAAAACCAAGGACTAACTCTGGAAGAATGGCAAGACAAGTGGGTGAACCGCAAAATTGCATTTCATCAAGAACAAGGACATCAGTAAGAAGTGTTTGGTGCATATTAATAACAGAGAAGTGCTCTATGAGAAACTGACTTTGAGATAGAAATAATATAGATATACATTATTTGACTGATTTTAAGGCTATTAAAGAAGTATTTGGATACTTTTCTTAAAGGCGAGAGTGGACTGAGGGTATTTTTTCCTCTTTGCGGAAAAGCAGTTGAGATGAAATGGTTTGCAGACTTGGGACACAGTGTAATTGGTGTGGAAATCAGTGAACTTGGGATACGAGAATTTTTTACAGAGCAGAATCTTTCTTACTCGGAAGAACCAATCACAGAAATTCCTGGAGCCAAAATATTCAAGAGTTCTTCAGGGAACATTTCATTGTACTGTTGCAGCATTTTTGATCTTCCCAGAACAAATATTGGCAAATTTGACAGGATTTGGGATAGAGGAGCATTAGTTGCCATTAATCCTGGTGATCGTGAATGCTACGCAGATATAATGTTGTCCCTCCTGAGAAAAGGGTTTCGGTACCTCCTGGCTGTTATGTCTTATGATCCAACTAAACATCCAGGCCCACCGTTTTATGTTCCAGATGCTGAAATTAAAAGGTTGTTTGGTACAATATGCAATATTCATTGTCTGGAGAAGGTTGACGTTTTTGAAGAACGACATATAAGTTGGGGAATTGACTATATTTTTGAAGAGTTATATCTACTTACAGAAAAATAAATGAGATATAAATAAAATCAAGTAACATTAACATGTTTTTGAGCAGTTGAAAATTATGCTAAGGCCTGAAAATCTAATGGATGAAATTTTTTTTAATTGTTCATAAATCATATCATAGACCTGTGCTCAAAAAGTCATATAACTTTTTAGCAGAAAATAATACTAAAATGTTGAAGTGGCTCCTTTGGAGAGGAGAGTATAATAAGGGTGAAAGATTATACCTGTGTGTCTTATAGTATATATTACCTACATATTTAAAAATAAAATGCATATAACTTGAATATAATAAACATAGAAAAATTACATTCTTTATGAAATTTAGAATGATTAAAGAAATATACTTTAGTAGGGTTCAAGGTAGTCCCAAAAGTTATGTAAAAGAAGGGGTTAGTTCTTACTAGGGATTAGTTTTTACTATAAAACTTCATCTTATACTCAAATCCTAACAT
>VSMD01004840.1:0-30526 GCA_008750895.1 Mirza zaza | reverse complement strand
CCATCTAGAAGGCACTGGTGTCAGATTCTCTCAGTCATGGCTTTCTGGAGGGGTGCAGCATAAGTCCATCTAGAAGGCACTGGTGTCAGATTCTCTCAGTCATGGCTTTCTGGAGGGGTGCAGCATTAGTCCATCTAGAAGGCAGTGGTGTCAGATTCTCTCAGTCATGGCTTTCTGGAGGGGTGCAGCATAAGTCCATCTAGAAGGCACTGGTGTCATATTCTCTCAGTCATGGCTTTCTAGAGGGGTGCAGCATAAGTCCATCTAGAAGGCACTGGTGTCAGATTCTCTCAGTCCATGGCTTTCTGGAGGGGTGCAGAATTAGTCCATCTAGAAGGCAGTGGTGTCAGATTCTCTTAGTTGGTGCCCGTCCCTCACCACCTACCATGCGACCTTAAGCAGCTACCTGGCATCTCTGTGCCTCCTTGTCCTGTCTGGACAGTGCAGGCACTGACAGAACCCACCTCACAGGGCGGTCGTCAGTACTGAGAAAGATCTTCCGCGAGCACATAGGTCAGCACTTGGGCACAGTCAGATGGTCCGAGAACAATAGCAGCCATTGCACGAGGTTTTCCGGTCAGGAGAGGGCTGCCCCCCCCCCCCCGATCACACAGCACACTGCGTGATACGTGAAGACTCCCTTAAATAACCAGTGTGTGTCGATTTTACATTAGAACAGACGTGCTCTGAAAGGCACGCGAGCAACACGGAGGCTAGCATTAGCCACGGGCAACGCAGATGTCCTGTGGCGGGGTCAGGCCCCTGTGGCCTCCTGCCCTGCCTCTGCGCCTCCCCGAGAGTGTGATAAGGGAACGGGCGGCTGAGCACCCCCGCCCTCCCTCTCGCACCCCAGGAGGGAAGCCGAGGTGACAGGGCACGAGCCAGGACCGAGGCTTCCCGGGGAGGCCGGGCGGGGGCTGGATCCTGACATCCGTCCTCGGGTGCACCTTGCAGAGCACCTTCGTCCTCCACCGGGAGCACTTCCTCCTCTTTGTGTTTTTATCACTGGATTGTGTTGTCCTAAATCGTGGCTTTAATGTTGGACAACAGGATGTCCATCGGCTCCCACCAACATGAGGGTGGAGCACGGATGGCAGGGCAAGAGGAAAACAGCCACGCCCACGGCGCCGACCACCGCCCCGTCAGGGGCCTGCAGCCCAGCTCATCTGGTCCCTTCCTAAGCCCACGAGTCACGTACATTTCATCCCGTCTTCACGTGGAGAAACTGAGGCACAGACCAGTTAAGCTTCTCATCTTGGGTCCCACCACCAGGACACAGCAGAGCTGGGGTCTGAATGCTTCCTCTGAACCGCCGCGCTGCCCGCCAGGCACGCTGTAACGCGAGTGGGAACAGCAGGGCCTTAACCCACGGCCTCGGAAAAGTGAGGAGAATGGTCCCGTGTGAGACAGCCACAGACGCTGCCGTCCGAAGGCAGCACAGGCCTCCAGGTTAGCCCCAGACGGCGTCTCGGGCAGAACCTGAGCCCCACGATAGCCCGTTCAGAGTACCTGCTGCCGTTGGCTGCGTAAATATTATGGGGGAAGAAAACGTTTGTAGGGGAGAGGCAGGTAAGGCCGGCCGCCCTCCCAGCACCTGCTGGGCACCAGTGCTCGGCAGAAGAGGTTTCTGGCTGTCCCGTATTGCCGTGAAAACACGCTGGAACCTTGGAATCCCAGGTCAGGAGCCCCGGGCAGAGGACAGAGTGCAGCGGCGCACCTGTGCAGGTGCAGCTGGTCTGGGACCCGATGTGACCTCGCGTAGACGCTTTGCTCAGCTCAGACAAAGCTCTTTTGAGGACGCTCCGTTCTGGGTCCTAAAGAGGTCACTCCTAGACGGCTTGGTTCTGCTTTAAGATCATTCCCAGCTCCCTGTTTCTCCCCAGTGTGCCCTAAAGGTGCCCCATTTGGAGGTGCTGCTCTTGAAACACCTTTTAACATGCGTTCTTGGCCGGGCGTGGTGACTCACGCCTATAATCCTAGCACTCTGGGAGGCCGAGGTGGGCAGATGGCTCAAGGTCAGGAGTTTGAAAACAGCCTGAGCAAGAGCGATACCCCGTCTCTACTAAAAATAGAAAGAAATTAATTGGTCAACTAAAAAATATATAGAAAAAATTAGCCAGGCATGGTGGCACATGCCTGTAGTCCCAGCTACTGGAGAGGTTGAGGCAGGAGGATCGCTTAGGCACAGGAGTTTGAGGTTGCTGTGAGCTAGGCTGATGCCACAGCACTCTAGCCCGGGCAACAGAGTGAGACTCTGTCTCAAAGAAAATAATAATAATAAGTGCATTCTTAAGGTAGGAAGTGATCTTTCTTTAAAGGTTTATTTTTTTTTAATACTTGAAAGTCATTTCAGTATAAGGACAGTGAAATGGGGGTAATCGGGTCATGTTACGTAGTTTTGAGGAATCAGAAGTGAAACAGTTGGAAAACAGGAGACTAGATTTCTAGTGTTGCTTGGGCATGTCTCTCAAGGTAATTCCAAAGGGGAGCTTCCGAAGTTTCAGACCCAGCTAGAAGTAAGCGCGTAACTTCCTCATGTGTTTCAGTGGAGTGTTGGCGGGAGGAGGGGCCAGGGTGGGTTTGTAAGAATTTCAGAAGTGGCCTCAGCACATCACAGCACCCTGCTTAAGAGGATATGCTAATTCCCCCCCCATACCTGCTAAAATGCCCACGTGCTTCATGCTGCTTCTACAGAGAAGGCTCGACTGTTTTTCACTCCGTTGGCTCATTGGCAGCTGTGGATGAGTTCGTAAGCAGCGCTGCACGGCCACTGCAGGGTGTCTCGGAGCCGTAGCTAACCCCGGCCCTCCTCCATGTCGTGTCAGAAGGAAAAGCAACCAGCTGCTTCCTGGGTTTTGTCCACATTCGATCTAAATACATGCAGACGTATCTGCAGTACGGCATCACAAACCGTCACTTCCCAGTGACTCCTTTTCAGTCGAACCAAGTGCTAAGGAGAGCCTGGTCCGGCTGTGGCCTATTTTCACACATTGAAATGCACATAGGCATTTTTTTCCTAAGGAATGTGCGAGCAGTACCTAGCTGAGTTATGTAATTGTGAAATGAGCACTTACCTGAATTGTTGTTCTACTTTTCATTCCAAAGCAACCCAGGGAGGAGGCTGTTTCCAAACAATCGCAGGGGACCTGTGCTATGGCACTGACAAAACATGTGAAAGAGCTTTCAACCAAAAACAGAGATAACTCAGATATTCTTCACAGCAGCACTTTGTTTCCTGGCGGCTGAATATAATGGCACTATTTAGCCATTTTCATAAAGGTAGATTCTTCTTCATGTGGTAATGAGCCTTTCGTGCAAACATCCCATCTAAGGCATGATGGCAGCTCAGTTTTGCAAAGAAGTAAAAAGTCTAGTCATGAACACACAATGTACACGCTATACTGCACATCGATTATTAAATATGGATTTTGTAGCACTGTTGTGTAAATAACGAAAGGTGAGGTCTTTAGGAAGAGGCAGATTGAAAGTGATACATCTTCCAGACTCTAGAACCCCGAGGATGAAACCATACAAACCGTGGGGAGCCTGTCCTGCTTGGAAACACCCATCCTCAGGAGCAGCATTTTTTTCAGCATGCTGTTTTAACAGACAAAATTAATAGCAGTAATAATAAAGCCTGGAGGCTTTTCCTGTCCTTGGGATTGTAATTTCAAAGTTTAAAAAAGAAAGTCTGAAAAATCCCTACATACTTGTCAACTCATCTTTCCAGCATGAATTTTTGCTGAAACACAGTTTGGGTTTTAAGGACATTGTTTCTCGTAATCATGTTGAGCTATTGCGGGGATATCAACCCTATTTCATAACTGAGTTCTGATTTTTTTGGATATCGGAAACTTTGGATCAATCAGAATATGAGCTAACATGAGCACTGACGATAAAAGCTGAGTTGTTTGGTAATTTTTTTCAAAACCAAATGATGACTTGTATTTTTCTGTTATGAGTAAAGAATTCATATTTTTCTTGAAGTAATTTAAACAATTAATTTTAGTTCCTCTCAATTTTAAAGAGAGGGCATTGGTTTTACAGCACTATCTTGTGATTGCTAACATAAGCAACGCAGCGAAATCTCACCTAAAGTGTCTCCCCAGCTCAAGGATTCACTTGTGCTGTAGGATAAACTTTGCTTCCAGTGTGCCCTGGGAGATGGTGAGGGCTCTACTAAGATGCAGTTGTTTCTCTTCCCCACTGTGGCAATAGACTTATCTTCTTTCACAATGAATAAGGACCTCTCACTAGTGTCTAATGCTCTTCCAACTATTGCCTTTGAAAAACTAACGACTGACAGTTAATGAATTTCAACTTAGTGTCATGAATATTGATTTGTGCAAGTGTCTTCATTTTTAAGCTATCTCAGTGCCAATTATTATGTTTCACTAGGATGACCAATTAAAACATCTTGCTTTTCAAAACTCACTCAATGATATAAAATGTTATCCTTTTTAAGATAGGTATGAAAAAATGCCACATACACACTAATAATGTTTAAAAGGATCTAATTTCATTTTTACATTATAATTTTAAAGATTTCTATAAATGGATTTACAAATCAAAAATACTTTAAATACTATTTGTGTACTATCATTATAAAATACAGTTTTATTTTAAAAACAAAATTGATTTCGATTTTCTAAAATCAAGCAAGTATCTCGGAAGGTGTTTTTATCATTTTCAGCTTTACCGTATCATTTAAAATTACTGAAATAGGCATTTTGCCTTATAATAACCATGTTTCCCATGGCAGTCTTTCTCTACTTTGTTTAAAAATACATTTTCTTTGATAATTTAGTACATTGGAGATTTATTCTAATCACTTCAACATGTAGTCTATAGCAGTTTGGTGCTCCCTAAATTGAAAATGAGATTCTTATCACAGAACATTAGGTTTTACACATAAAAAATGTGAAATGCACTTTAAAAGAAGTATTAGCAGGATCAACAAATCATTTTAAACTATTTATATTGTTTAGAGATTTTGTAGGTCTTGGAAATTTTTACATATGCTATCTTTTGTATACACCAGCCAAACAATCGAAACTTCTATATGAATAATGTACTCATTTGTCATACCTAAATGATTTCCATCAACATGCCTCTCAAGAATATTTTGTGTCACATTTGAAAGTTTTCTCTGAAAATGCTACTGAAAGCATGTAAATTGAAATTAATTATTAAATGAAGTCTAAGCTCTCATCACACACATCCTAACACCATCACTCTTTCTTCAAATTAGCTGAATGGAGTCTTACACTACTGTCAATACACTTTTTCTAAAGTATTTTCAAGAATTAAAAGGTGCATTTTTTCCCTGCTCTGGTGGAAATCCGATGGATTAATTTATCAGTCTCTGAAAGGGTAGACTAAAAGGATCAGACCCTCAAATGCAAACCCCTAGAGGACCCCCACCCTCTGCCTTGAGAGTGCCAGGCACCTCCTGGGGGAGGGGCGGCAGCGAGTGGGGGGTGCTCCCACCACATATTGTGGGGGCGTACCAAGGTGTTGGTGGGGAGGTGTACTTTTCTACCTACGAACACCTGCACGAAGCATTTAAGGCCCTCAAACTATTTAAAAAGTGACTGAAATCTAACTTACACTGTGCCGCCGCCCACCTATCTTTCCTGAGAGCCTGGAGAGACAGGCAGGTCGTTAAATCCAGATTAAACCAGGAACGCGGTGCTGTGATGTTTAAGTGAAACTCTTTGGGACAACTGGAAAACTAGCTAAGTAAAATAATTTTATTTCCTTATTTATCATGTTTGTAAAAAAAAAAAAAAAAAAGAAGAAAAGCACAACTGGCTCTCTGGCCTTGAGCGACAAGCCATGGTCCTGCTCCAGGTCTCTGGGGTCGCCAGCCCTCTGGTCACCCAGGACCCCTAGACCAGTGGTCCCCAAGCTTTTTGGCACCAGGGACTGGTTTCATAGAAGCCAGGTTTTCCAGGGACTTTGGGGGGGAGGGGCGGGGGCGGAGCTCAGGTTGTGATGCGAGTGATGGGGAGCCGCCAGGCTGTACAGGTGAGGCTTCGCTCCCTCGGCCCCCACCCCCGCTCACCTGCTGTGCGCCCTGCTTCCCTAAGTTTCACGGAGGACAGTTCTTCCTGGGACGTGGGGGTGGACGGCGGGGGATGGCGGGGCCCCAACCCGCACTACCGGGAGGGGTCCGCCGCCCGGCATTGGGCATTGGGGACCGCAGCCCAGACGACAGGACCGGGTCCTCCTCGCCCTGTCCGAGACGCAGGGTGGCCGCGCGTGGGGACCGCGCCGCGCCGGGGCCGCCCGGGCGCAGTCCCGCAGCTAGCTGGGGCTCCGAGCGACCGAAGGCGAGAACTGTGAGGGAGGCGTGCAGGGAACGGGCCCGTGGGAAGGGGGCGCGAGGCGGCGTCCTCGGGACTGGTTCAGCCCCTCGCGGCCTCCCGGGGTCTATCCCCGTGTCGCCGCAGGTTGGGAGCTAGCGCCAGTTCGCTCCGGCAGGGACCGCCCGGCTGGGCTCCGGGAGGCGACGCGCGCGGTTCCCCAGCTGCCGCCCCCGCCCTACGCCCCCACGCGCTCCCGCCCGGACCACAGGTGCGCGGGGCGCTCGGGCCTGGCGGGGCCGGGAGGGAGGCGCCTGTGCCCCCCGCCGCGCCCTGCTAGGCACAGCGCGCCGGGTCGCGGGGCAGACCCGCACCACCCCGTGCCCACCCCCTCCCCCATGTCCCGGGGCCCTTCGACCGCAGCAGGAGGACGTGGACAGTGAGGGCCAGACTGCCCGGTGTCCCTGCGGCCGAGCCCCGGGCCTGGGCGCGCTCCCCACCCCCAGCCCTGTGCCCGGAGCGGCGTTTTCAGCCCCTAGGGTGCTCCCAGCACCTCGTGGGCCAGGCCTGCGGTCCTGGAGGGGACTCCCCTGTCGCCCGCCGAAGGTTCTGCAATCCCCCCATTCCACCCTCCCGTCCTCCGCAGGGGAGCCTCAGGAACACCCCCTCCCCCCACACGCAGACGCGCGCGCAGGCCGTTGCTATGGAGAGGCCGGTTACCAGCAAGGCTGAGGGCAGCAGGTCCCCTACTCCGGGCCTCCCTCCCCCGCCTGTCCCCACTCTCCGCTGTCTTCCCCTTCTTCCCGCTGGGGCTCCCAGGGCTCCGGGCCCGCGCGCCCCCTTCCATCCGTCATCTTTCTCTGCCCAGGCCCGGCCAAGGGTCGCCCTGGAGGCCTGAGCGGAGGTGGCAGGGTCTTTGCCGGAGGAGGTCCCTCCGAGGGCTGCCCAGGGCGCGGGGCGGGGGTTCCCCGGGGAGTGGGGGTTGGGGGGACCTCTCCCTGACGTGCCCGCCGGCTCTAGGGGGGCCAGCCCAAGGCAGACGGTCTGCACGGGGCTCTGCAGGCCTTGGCCTGGGCGCGAGGACCAGAGAGGGCCAAGGTGACTGGCCCCTCCCCGCCTACTGGGTGTGTGTGTGTGTGTGGCGCAGTGCTGGCGCGCCAACGACCCGAGAGCGGCCACAGCTCTCGGGCCCCCTTTGGGTTCCTGGAGACTCATTTTTCCCTGGAGCCTGGCGAGCCTCCCCCGGGCGCACGGGGGCTCCTGCCACCCACGCAGGCCACACCGAGGGCCGCCGCCTGCCTGCCTGGGGCTTTGTGAAGCGCTCACTCCCAGCCGCTATCAAAACAGAAATAAAAGTAGAACTCAGCCTAGGCCTGAGGTCAGAGGAAACGGAGTCCCTGGGACACTTGCAGACGGCGGTGTGCACTTGGTGGGTGCTGGTCTCGCGTCTGCGACGACCCCTTGCTGAGCCCTGCCGCGGTTCTGGGCGAGAAGCACGACCGACCGACCGCGCCAGGCCCTCAGCACCGGGCGGGTGGGGGGCGCCAGGAAGGGGAGGGGAGGAGGAAGGGAGTGGAGAGGTCGGGGTGGGGAGGAGGGGAGGGGGGCGGGTAGGAGTTTGCCCGAAGGGGCTGGGAGCGGGGCGGGAGGGGGCGTGGGGGGCGCGGCCGCCGTCTCCAGCTGTCCCGAGCACTGGGAACAATGGGGAGGCGGTGGGAGAGGGAGGACTGGGAGGGGGACGTCGGGGTTTCCAGAAAAGGAGACACTAAAGAGCCCTCGGCAGACTGTCATCTGCGGGTGACAAGATCTGCTCCCCCTCTTTCTTTCTTCTCCTTGTTCCTGCAGCTGTGGGCCTCGGAGAGCGCATTGTACACACAGATGTTGGATTTCAGCTCTCCAGCTCTGGGCCGCTCCGCGGGGGCGCCGCGCACCCGGGGTGCCCCAACCTGTGGCTGCGACCCAGGTCCAGGGCTTGGGGAGGGAGGGGCGCGGGTGAGCGCGAAGGGGAGGCTCGGGCCGCCGCTCTGTGGCCCAGCCAGCCAGGTCGCTCCTGAGACCCCTGCTCCGCTCTCGCGCCGCGGGCCTGACCACGTCCGGGGCCCGACCACGTCCCGGGCCTGCGCGGGGGTCAGGGAACTTGGGGAGGCTCAAGCGACTGGCGGTGTGGTTCTCTAACCCCGCTTCCCTCCTCTGGCCCTCGGGGCGGTGGTCCAGGCCAGGCTGTTGACCCGGGAGGCGCAGGGCAAGGACGCAGCTCGGGGTCCCAGGTTTTCACCGCCGTCTCCGCCCGGTGTTTTGGGCGGGCGGCCCGCAGCTCGCCAGGCTACACGGTGGCAAAGCCTCGCCAGCTCCCGCGTCTGGCAAGGCACTTTTTCTGGGCAGCTGAGACCTAAAAGCCAGTGAGGATTCATGTAAAGTGGTGGGGGAGGGGTTTGCCCTGCGTCATTGGCCTGCCTCAATTTGGAAAGGGAGCAAACAGGCCACGGCAAGATTGGGAAAAACTAACTCCAAAGAATGATTTGCTGTGAAATTTACTCTTGCAAAGAGTTGCCACGCAGCCACCCGTCCCTCTCACGAGCAAAGGTCACAGCAGAGCCCTGCGGGTTGACTTTTCTCGCTGAGGCCCCGTCCTCCTGCGCGCTACCCTGAACTTGCCCAGTGTGAAGTGCGACCGAGCGATGAAAGGGAGAAGCGCTGAAAGAAAGAAAGGCGCAGGCCCTGGCTTCGGCGTTACCGGTGACTGACAAAGCCGATGTCCATTCATAGTCTCGGGCGGGAGAGGGTGTGCGGAGAGCCGCGGCCCCTTAGCCAATTGCTGTCAGCAACATGTGGGGGGGGCATCGCTATAGCAACCGGTGGCTGGGCCGCGAGCCGCGCCGCCGCCGGCCGGGTGCGCGCCGGGCCGGATATAAGGCGGGGCGCGGCGGCCGCGCTGCTTGGAGCTGCGCGCGCGGCCGGCGGCCCTGCGGGGACCGTCCCAAGCCCGGCCCCGCGCCCGCCTGCGCCGCGCCCCGGCCCAGCGCGCCTAGCCCGGGGACCGCGCCGGGGCGGAGCACGCCGAGCCCGGCCGAGTGAGCGGCCGCTCTGGGCTCAGGCACCCGCGGGCTTGGAGCTGGTGCCGCCGCGCGGTCGCCGCTGCTGGAGCTGCGGCGCGCGGCACCTTTGTCTCCGCTGGCCGCGGGAGAAGTTTGTGGTCAGAGCAGGATGGCCCCGCTTGTCTGTGGCTCCAGCTCAGGGAAGCAGCTGGCTGTGATGATGGCGCCGCAGATGCCCGCGGCTGCTGCGCCCCGAGCGGTTCAGCCCGGCGCACGCCCCCACCACCTCCCGCTGGGGCCGCTGGGCGCCGTCCCAGCTGCAGGTAACCAGGGGTGCCGGGCACTGGGGGGGCTGTCGGGTGGGCCCTGGAAGAGGAGAGAGGGTCTGGGGAGGATACGGGAGGGGGCAGGAGGGGCTCTCTAGGGGCTTCACCAGGCGCGTAGGTGGCGGGGAGGAGAACAGAGCCTTCGAAGGGTGGCGGGTGCGCTTGGGGGGCTCAGATGGGCGACCGAGGCGTCGGAGAGCTCAGTCCAGGGGGTAACTCTGCCTCGCCACAGGGCACCTGTCAAAGGCTCTGGCCAGCGGGGGGGGATCCATGTCTGGGGTCATCCCCAAGCGGGTCTGGGGTGAGCATGTGAAGGGGGACCGGCGGGTGCAGCTCTTCCTAAGCGCACAGATGGGGGGTGGCAGCTGTCCGGACCGGCGCCCCGCGGAGACCGCCTGGCGGAGGCTGGAGCCGTCGCCTCCCGACTTCTCCCGGTGCGCTCCCTCGCTTGTCGCCTCGCTCGCCTCTCCAGGCAGTTCCGACCGGCAGGAAAGGGTGGGGGGCGGTGCAGGCGCTGAGATGGGGAGGGGTGTGGGAAAAGAGCGAGGAAGAGCTGAGCAGCTAGGATGGAGAGGAGCCAGTGTGGGGGCATTTTCCTCCTAGCCCATTTTGGGGCGCTCTTCGCCCTCCTCATCACGGTACGGGAGCGCGCCTCTGTGCCCTGGGGGCACCCCAGGGCGGCGAGCCAGAGGGCAGTGAGCGCGCCTGCAGGGAGAGGCGTCGGACAGGCAGGTGGGGCCGGGGGTGAGAGTGGAGGGTCCTCGGAGCCCCCAGCTGGGCGGAGAAACGCCTCCCCTCCCTCCAACGCAACCTGCGCGTTCCCGGCCCGGTGAGGCGGCGCGTGCTCGCCGGGGAGAGAAACTTCTGACCGGGAGCCGAGCAGACAGGACTCCATTCCCTGCCTTCATTAGCTGCCGTGGGCGCCAAACACCGGCCCCTTCCTTTAGAGAAGCCTCGCTCAGGGCAGCGGGCGGACCCCAAAATTATTGGCTTTTAGGGCCAGAGTGAGTCTCCCGCCCTTTTTCGTCTTCAGGACGCGGAGCTCGCTCGGGCCGCCCCTAGCTGGACGAGTGGGCAAGCGGGGGTCGCCGTCAGGGTCGCCAGCGCCCTGCACCCCGGCGCACACGTGAGAAGCGCGGCGCACAGACCCCCGTCGCGCGGTCCTTGACGCCCGCTGGGTCCCGGCGCGAGGACTGCCCGGGCTGGCGCGGGCTCAGCAGCCGTGCTCCCGGGAGAGGCTCCACTGCCCCGTCTTGCCCCCAACCCCCTTCCCCCGCGTCCTTCTTCCCTGGGTCCCAGTGGGCGATCCAAGTCGAAAGACAACAGGGCCCTCTCCGTCCCGGGTGCGGTCCCACTTCCCGCGCGGCGGGTCCCCGGCGGGCACCAGGGAGCCTCCCCTCCCGAAGCTGAGGGCGCAGCGTGTCCAGCGGTCTCCGCCAAGCCAGCGGGCCCCTGCGTCGCTGGTCTCAGATTTTAGGACGCGAGCGAGCGGGAGAGGCAGGAGATGGGAGCCCTTTCCGTCGCCGCCGGAGGGATGCCCGGGCACACCGCCCGGCTCCCGAGAAGGCGGGCCCCAGGCCGCGCTGTGCGGCCCCGGGATTCCCGGGGGACGCGCGCGTTGTTGGGGACGTTAATCCCCCCCTCCCGGCCGGCCGCGCTTTGTGGCTGGGGAGGCCCGGCCGCCGCATTGTCCGCGCCGGGAAGGGGCCCGGGCGGCGCCCCGACCTCTCGAGCTCTGAATGCCCGCAGCTCCCGGGAACCCTCGGCCTTTTGTGTCCGGCGCTCGGGTCTGATCTTTCCGACCTCTGTGGGGATCTTGTGAGTTAGCGAGGGGGAGGGACGGGCAGGCCGAGGTGAGAAAGCCCAGGCCTCGGCTTGGGGGAGGGGACAGGCCGGCCCGGCGCTCCGAGTTGCGCCTCGGCGGGGTCCTGACCGGCGACGCTGGACAGGTCTTTGGGATGGCGCTTCTCAGCCTGCGCCCAGGAGGCGAAGCAAACCTCCCAGTCCCCCAGGAGGGCTCGGTCCCCGCGAGGCAGGGACAGGGGCTCCCTTTTCTGGACCAAGGCCAGCCCCTAGCAAGGCCGTGGTCGTGGAGGCCGCGCGCGCGCGGCATCTCCCAGGCCTCGGGATGAAAGCGCGTGCCAGAAATAGGCCCGGAGAGCTGGGCGCCCGAAGTTCCTGCGCCGCCGAGTCTGAGTTCTGATGAGATAAAAACGCTGGCCGTGACCCTGGCGGCGGCTGGGAAAGGTTCCCCGGGCGGGCGAAGGGCGCGATCGGCCTCGGCCTGTGCTCAGCTGGTCCCTTCCCGGGATCACTGCCCCGCCGGAAACTAGTTCGCACAGGGGCGCCCACAACGTTGACATCGTAAATCTTCCCTGATATCTTAAAACAGAGATTGCTTTAAAACTGATGATTTAGGGGTGCTTAATGATGGCAAACAGCATTTATTTTACCTTTTGTATATTCACTTTCATGCATATTCCCGAAAAAGTCAAGAAATAGCCTATTTTTAAAAGAATATAATACCCCAAACTTATTTTCATTAAAGTTTATATTTAAGAATAATTATTTCTTGGAGATTCTTTTCTTTTGCCCATATAGGCTTTTTTTTTTTTTTTTTTTTTGGCCACTTGAATGGCAGATTTGCAAGTACAATTTCATCTGCGCAGAGGAACAATAGCTTTCAGTTGCACAAAGGGCTTCTCCCACCCCGAATTCAGACCGCAATGCCTCTTGCTCTGATAATAGCTTCTGAAAAGATTTTGTAATGCAGAGAATTAATACATGATTATTTCCGCCTGACTTCTCTCATTTATTAGAATTCTGTGGCGAATTCCAAATTAAAAATAGTTCAGTTAACAGCTTTAAAAAATACTTCTAAAATATTTTAAGATACCCCTCCCCCATATTTTTTAAGTTTGGTCACTTGCTATGGCCTGAAAACTTAAAAAAAAAAAAATTGATGAGCCTCAAAATGATAGTTACTATAATTTAGTAAATACATTTTAGTAAATTTAGAATGAAATTTCCAGATAATTCTAAGAGGATTCATCTAGCAAACCAAAGACAAACTTGTTATAGAAACTCATAAATGGTCTCTAAACTGATTTCTAAGTTTTACAGGGAAAAAAGTCTTTATAATCATAGTCACATAAATGCAGACAAACCCAGGATGAGGCTGGGTTGCAAATCAAATTCCTTAGAAATGATACAAGTGAAAACATCAACAATATTAGAGGATTAATATTAATGAAACTAAATGCTCATGTCCACAGGCATATTTGAAATCTGCAAATCAATGACTTAGAGAATGAGCTGCTCTTGTTAACTAGCTCTATCACACAACCTTGGAAAAATACTAAATTCTGCTACCTGTCAACAGATATTTACCATAAAGCTTTGCATTTGTATGGCTGTATCGGTTCTCACAATTGAGTTTGGGTACCGAATGTTCTTCTCTCTTTTCTCTCCTTTTAAGCCTACCACAAGGACAGCTAAAAAAAAAAAGTTCTGAAGGCCCCTTACCAGGAATGGCTCGGCACAGCCTGGAACGCAAGCTCCATGCCCAGCCACTGATAATCACAGATCAAAATAATTTAAATCAGTCAGGACAATGTATTATCTGTATATCCTGATTTCTCAGGCATTTCCACAAACCGTCTCCGTGGTCATACATTTATTTAGAATCACAGCTTTTGCAATACTGTATATTCTAAATTCGAGGAGTGGCAGGTACAGATGGCTGAGAGGGGGAAATATGCAGTATTGTACTCCGACTTACTCTCAAGATAGATCTAACCTGATATAAAATTGACTTAATTATTCCTGATGATTTTAAAAAGCCATGCTGTTCCCGCACCCCAGAACCGGGTGCTGAGGTGCTCTGTGCCTCTCCGTGGGGGCTGCCGGGCCCCCGCCAAGACAGCTGCTCCACCACCGTCCTCCTGGCTCCTTCTCCCCGTTCCAAACTCTCTCGGTAAACCGAGCTGCCACCCTGCGCTACAGAAGGAGGTGTTCTGCTTTTTAAAAGACGCCTGACGGTAAAATGTCAAAGTCATAAATATTTAAACATCATTTTCTTTCAATTTCAAGTCAAGACTGATAAGATGCCTCCAATTAGTCTGCGCCGTCGCTGGGCAGGCCCCCAAGCGCCCTGCCGCCCACCTGAGCCACTCGCCCTGGGGAGCCTGGCGCGGGGAGCACCGAGGCCCCCACCACACCGGGTAGGGGCTGAGCCTTAAACTCACTTTTAAGCCCCATAGCAGGCTGATTTCTTTCTCTTAAAGCTCGTGGTTAGCAGGAGGGGGGTTGAGATTTTTTTTTTTTAACTCTACAAAGAGAAAGGAAGTAAAGCAATTGTAAAGTTATTTAGACGCAATGGCTATGCCAAGAAGGGGAGTTCACTCTCATGCTTTAAAAACCATTAGAATTTCTGTAAATATTCGTTTCTTCCGGGATTCTTTAGACCAGACTTGCAGCCAACATTTTCCCTCTTCTACCCTCCTGCCCAGCGCTAGGTAGGACTAGGTAGGACGTTTGGGGAGGAAGGAAGCCCTGGAGAGTCACTTTCTCGGTTCATCTGGGGTGCCCTGGGCCATTCGGTTTCCCGCCAGGCCCTGAGACCCAGAGACCTCAGAGTCAGGCTCTGCTGACCCCAGCTGGTCCCCCGTCCCATGCCGGGTCGTTCTCCCCACCCCCATGGGAACCCTCCCCTCCCTGAGCCGGCGCTCCCCATCTCTCCAAGGTCTCCGAGGCCCCCGCGTTGGCTGCCCCTGCGCCACCGGTGACCGTCCCAGCCTCACCTACCATCTCCCTCGGGCTGCAGGAAGGGTCTCCCTCCGGGGGAGGAGAGCCCAGGGCGGGACCACCCTCAACCCTGCTCCACAGGGGCTTGGGCCCAGGCAGCAGGGAGCCGGGTCCCCTCTTCTCCTCTCCCCTCCTTCCTTTCTCCTCTGGGGCCCAGGGAGGCGGGGCTGAGGCTTTTTGGGCAGCCGCTCTCCTTGACATTTTTCTTTGACCTTTGAGTAAATCCGAGCGCGCCAAGCGAGGGGCAGTGGGGCAGGCCCTGCTCCTCTTCGCGTCGAAGGTCATGGCGACCGTCGGTTTCTGGCGAGAAAGGACCAAGCCAACCTCGGCGGCCTCGCTCAGGCCACCCTGCCTCCCTGGGAAGAGCTTCGGCGTTGTCCCCGGTGACCACCTGCCCGCGGTCTCCCGGGTGTGCCTCGCAGGCCTGGCCAGGTAAACGCGCGGGCGCCCGCCGCCTGCCTCCGTAGTGCACAGCTCCTGCGCGTTCACCGCCTGTCACCTGGCCCGAGCGACAACTGGGCAGCGTTTGTGCCCAGTTGTTTGTACCTGGGGACCCGGCGGTCACCCTGTGAGGCCGGACCCCCGGGTACCCACGCCACCTGGCGCCCACAGCCCAGGTGGGTCTGAGCTCCCGCAGGTGCGCGTGGGGACGTCGGTCGGATGCGCACTCATGCGTCTGCTACACGCGGTAGCTCTGCAAGTCCCCTCAGAGGCAGGCTGGCCGCCGCGCGCGTTCCCTCCCGTCGCGGAGCAGGAAGGTTCGGGAAGTGCCAGTTCCCAGGCGCAGTCAGCCACGTGGGCGCGCCGGGTTCTCCCGATGCCTGGGGACCAAGTGGACTGCGCCGGGGCGGGGTAGACTGCGCTCAGTGACTGCCGGATAGCTTTGCCCGACGAGGTAGTAGGGGGAGGACTGCCCGGCTCCCCCTCCGCGCGTCGCGCCGCTTCCTTTGTTGTTGTCCTTTCCCCATTCGGCCCAGGCGAGGCGAGTCCTGCAGGAGGCTCGGGGCGCGACCCGGCTCCCCTCGGTTAGAGGGATCCAGCGAGAGGGGGCGCAGAGCCGATGCTCGGAAACGCCCTCCAACCTAGGTGTCAGTTCGGGCCTCTGTCCCCGGTGCGGGTGGGACCCCCTCATGCTGGCGGTTTCTGGGGGCGTCCCCAGCCCGGATCGGGGCGGCTTCTCCCGGCCCCCGCACGTGCTCACCGGCCCAGGAGGGCTCCGAGGCTCTGGCTACCTGCACCCGGCACCGGCGCGAACGACCGGCCGCGCTCGGGGCGGAGGAGAACCTGGCCAGGGAGGCCGGCTCCCCTCCCGCCCCGCCCGGTCTCGCGCGCCGCGCTGGGTCCCTCGGTTTATTTATGTGGTTTAGGCTCGCGCCCCGCGCGGGGCGGGGAGAGGGCGCGGAGGGGCCGGGCGGCGGGGTGGGAGCCCGGGCTGCCAGGGGGGTGGTTCGGGCGTTCCGCGGAGTGGCTTCTTTCTGGAATTAACTGTGCTGGCCCCAGAAGGAGAGGCGAGGGGGAGGGGAAGGGACTGGAGGGGACGGATGGGGGGGGTGCTCCGCCTGCGCGCGGAGGGCAACTCCGTGCACCCGGCCCGCGGGCCTGGGGTCCTGCGCTCGCCCCCTCCTCCTCCTCGTCATCCGCCTCTCCCCGCCCCTCCCCGCCGTCTCCTCCCCTCTCTCCGACTCCCTCCCTCCGCTCCCTCCACCTCCCGCCGCTCTCCAGCCGCGTCCTCCGAGCCGCGCATCCGGGCGGGAAACCCGGGCGTCTTTTCCCATTTAACCCGCGTTTCCATTAACTCGGCCCCAGCACCGGCTAATCCGCTGCACGGAAGGCAAAAGGAGGCTAATTAATGACCAGCTTTTCCAGTCAAGACCGGCGATAATTGCTTTGGTGGCCGCTATGATTACAAGATAAAAATGGGCCGGGCGACACAGAGGCCCTGTGTACACTCGGAGGCAGGAGGAAATGAGGACTTGGGAGGCTGAATGCGGAGCAGAAAATCACTAATAGAGAAGAGATAATGAACAGGCCGGCCGGGCATTCATGGGGAAAAATCCACTTTGTTACCACGCGAAATCAGGTGGTGGAAGGAGTTCGCTAATTGTCCCGCGCTCGCCGCGAGCGGGACGCAGGAGCGCGCCGCATTCACCCGCGCCCGCCGCGCGCTCCTCCCGGCCCGCCCGCGCGTCCTCCCGCGGCGGCTTAATTGTCGCTAATGTGCCTTCTAATGAAGCTAATGAGGGGAGAGTGCGCGCACCTCTGTGCACGTGGAGAGTGACAGTCACCAAAAGGATTTTCTCAAATTTTTAGCGTCTTTACTCCTCCCCTCTCCCAGGAAACAAGGACAATCTAACGGAGTTTGAGAGCCTTACTCTCACCGTCGCTGAGAAGTGAACTCCCTGGACCACCCAGTTCCCTGCGCCTTGCTGTTTGCTGTTCCCTTCAGGGAAAAACACTCAGGTGCACAGTGCTGGGGTCTGGGCCTGGCCGGCCCTGGCGCAGAGCGCGCCTGGAGCTGGGGGCTCTGCCGGTCACTGCCTTTGCAGCGGGCCGGAGCCTGCTCCAGGAGGCCAGGCCCCCCCAGGTGTTAGGGAGTGTCCCTGCGCCCCACGCTGCGCTGTGCAGACACGGCCCTTGGTAGCGACCTACCGCGCAGGCTCCCGGGCTCCAAGCGCGCCCTCCACCCGACACGGGTTGTGCACACTCAGAGGGGAACCGCTGTACCTGTTTAAAAGGAGGGATGCACACCTCGTTTTGCTTAAGGTAGCAAGGAAGCTGTCCAATACTTTACATACATTTGAAATGAAACAGTCACCACTGAGGGGGGAAAAAAGTGATGCCTCTAACTTTTCCTCTTGAAAACGCTGCAATCTGTGGTGTGCTATTTTGGAATCACTTCTGCTCCTCCTCGGAGGGGTGCTGTTCCGCGCAGCCCTCCTGTTGTCGCTTTAGTGCCAGCGCCAAAGCCGTCCTGTTGGTGGAGCTTCCCCAGCGTCATGGTTGGGGAGGATGGGTTTTTGGGGAGGTCTGGTTTGCGGAGGACTAACGTCCCCCCTCTCCTTGTTCTGCAGGGGAGCAAGGTCAAGCTTCTGCCTCACCAGGCGGAGCAGGAGGACTCGACCAAGTTCGTGGTGCTCACCTTGGTGTCCGTGGCCTGCATCGTGGGCGTCCTCCTGGCCTCTGGCCTCACCTACTGCCTGCGACACGCCTCTCACCGGAAGCTGAAGGAGAAGCTGTCGGCACTGGGGGGCCACCCGGGCACAGATGCCACCGCCGCCTACCAGGTAAAGAGAGAGGCTTGCCCCAGCGATCCTGGGATTTATCAGTTGAACAGGCGGATCATTCCACCCCTCTCGGCCCCTCCCCCACCCCCAGCAGTTGTTCATTTATGCAGAGTTTGGGTTCCCTAACGATGACAGTTTGAAACTTCTCATTAGCATTCATGTAAA
Organism: Mirza zaza; assembly: GCA_008750895.1. NCBI lineage: Eukaryota > Metazoa > Chordata > Mammalia > Primates > Cheirogaleidae > Mirza > Mirza zaza. The sequence goes on along the minus strand of VSMD01004840.1, from coordinate 12,602 downwards.
TTCCTTGCAATCACAGCTTTACAGCTCTGGATTAATCTTGTGCCGGTCTTGGGTAGTCTCACGTTAGCTACCAAAGCAGGTTGCTAATTAGAAACGTGGAAAAAGTACAATGCATGAATTATGTATTATCTGTTATCTTTCTGAGTTTGGCCACCATTAATGAAAAATGCCAGAGTTGCAAGATAAATTGGCGTGTGGATGTTTGATGATGTCTCTTAAATCATCGACTTCCTCGGGGTCTTATATGAAAAGATCCTTTGACCTGATCCGGTGCCGCCCTCTGCGATTATTTGGATAAAGTGCAATCTAATGCTGATAGATGGGTGGGGGGCGGGGGAGGGGGGGTAGAAGCCCGTTCAGCTCCAGGACTGCAGTGGCTGCCTTGTGCTGGAGCCATGGAAACGCCACAGGCACACCTGGAAGTGAATCAGAAACCCAGGAGAGTGTGAGGAAGGCAAGTTCAGACCAAATCGGGCATAAAAAAATTCACAGCATTTTTGGAAGTTCCATAGCATACGAGTCATATTTAATAACGTCCTGTAATAAAAAGATGCCTTCAGTTTTAACAGCAGTGCAGACACAGAAAATGTGCAAGTCAGAGCATCTGATTTCTTTTACTAGAATATATCGTGTAATTCCAAGTATATGTTCCCATTTGCGAAAATAAAATGGTTTACCTAATAACTGTTTTAAAAGTTTATTCAATGTGTATTTGTAAGATTTTCCCCAATTGGACTAGATCCTTTGTTTTTTCTAGTCACATGATTATGACGTGTCATATGTCTTATAAATAATTAATCGTATATTACAAACATATGTAAAGTAAATATAATGCCATCAGTCACATGGGCAGCCTTCCAAGCTCTTTCCAGAAGATACTGTCCAGCAGTGCCTGGCAGGTGCCCTGTGAGCTCACCTGAGCTGGCTCTTCTGGGCTCTGTGGGCAGCTCTGCCCCCGGCCCCATGAGGAGTTGGGAAGAATTTATAAACTCTCCATGCTTAAAAGAGGCCAAAGGATAGCTTTTCCTACCCACTTAAAAATTCTTAGTATTGTCAGTGAAGGGAGGAAACCTCCAGTTTTCTGGAAGGGGTCACCTGCCGGGCCAGGCGTCGCTCTCTGATGAAGAAATGGCAGCTCAGATGTGTTGAAGATGGCATTTCAGGCACAGTGCATTGCTGTGCTTCAAAGCAAAAGAAAAGGCACTTTCGAAGAAGCAGTCTGGAAAAATGTCACGTAAACTAGGAAGAATTTGTCCGGAAACTCTATTGCGAGGGACTCTCAGTGCAGGACGCCAGGTCTTCGGGGCCGGGCCCGTGTCAGGACATAAATAAATTATCACACCGGTCCTGTTCCATGCATAGCGGGGAAAGATCATACAGGCGTGGGTTTTTAGAAAGCGCGGCATCCTTCGATACACTTTGAAATTCAGACATAAAATATTGATAGAATGGAAAGGTTGGACTTGCGTGCAGAAATGATTAATTTTAAAAAATGCAGGTTGAAAATGCATACTTAGAAGAGCCGAGAGTTTGTGATAATTAACAGAAAAGAAAAAAAAAAAAAAGCCTTCCCAGTGACAGCTCTAATTAATAGTATCTGTAATTAAAATCACGCCCTTCCAGCAGGAAAATTGTTTGAATTTCTTGGAGTGACCTTTTTGCTGTTCCTCCTGAGGGCATGGTGGTTAAGTTGATATTGATTTTATAATGAGCTCTGGTTTGTTTAATAAGAATCTGTAATCTGGACAGTAAATGAAATGTGTGCTTTTCTTCCATCCCGATTAATAAAAAGGAGAAAAACCCCACTTTTTCTCTTAAAAATATGATCTGGGAAAATTTGGAGATGACATGCTTATCACAGATGTTTTGTTGGACTTAGCTTAGAAATCACTACAGAATGCCCTTTGGGGAACGGCTTTGATGAAATGGGGGGGTTTGCCCCATCGAGGCGGGTGGTTTTACTGGAGAGAAAGTCCCGGTTGCTAAGCTGTCGAGTTGTTTTGGTTTGTTTTTTTAGCAGAGCAGGACTCAGCAAATAAGGATAGGGATTACCTGATTTTCAGCTTTAAATGTAGCTGAGTAATGTGTTAAGGACTCAGACAATCACAGTTACAAATAGAGGGCATTTACACTGGTAAATGAAGCAGGTATTAATTCTCTAATGTATCCCAATCTCATTTGGGTTTTCTATAGCTGCAGTGAGTTCCCCCTTCCAGTTTAAAAATCTGTCCGAAAAGGGGGTTTTTTTTTTGTTGTTTTTTTTTGTTTTTGATGCTGCAAACATAAAACAGTAAATTTCAGGAAAAGTATCTTGTTGCATCAATGTATTTATTTTTAAATCAAGGCATCTTCTGTACTTTGCTAATTATTGTGTAATGAAAGTGAGGCTGTGAATCGTAATTCTCGTCGTTGGATTACGAGGAAAATTGAACAATTTGATATTATGCTTTGTTTCATGGGTGTATCATAGGAATACCCAATTCATTTTCTTAAAGTTTCTGAAAAAGAGAAAGAGAATTGTGTAAGTTGGGTTAGAAGTAAGTAACCCAGGAGCGATAGGATGGTAGGTGGCATTATAATAAGCTTTATTAATATCAGAATACGAACTTGCCCTTTAAACAAAAGAGCTAAGTGTTCTCACCAGGGGAGGCAAGGCAAGGTGCGGAGGCCTCCTGTCGGCGGAGAAGAGGGCAGCTCCGGGGTGGTATTATGGGGGAGACACGGGGGTTCAGGTTGTGTTTCCTTCTTCCCTGGTGGGGGGGGTGCAAAAGATGAGCCCCTGGGTCCCCAGCTGAACAGCACCAGCGTTAATATCCTTGCAAGATGCTCGGGCAGGGACGGGGAGGCCCCTCGGTTGTTGGCCCTTGATAAAGCGCCTGTCTGGGTCGCCCCGGCAGTGCACCTGCCCCACAGGTGTGCCGCACCTGTGCCTTGAGTCCCGGTGGCGCCGTGGAGTGTTCTCGGATGGTCAGAGGCTTTTCTTAAACTGGTTGCAAAGCAGTAAGCAGTGCAAACCGTTAAGTTCGAGGGCAAGCGTCTGTAGACATTTTTACCTGTTCTTCTTCACAAGAGAAGTATTTCCTAGGCAGTCTGAATTTTAGAGTTGTGTGTGTGTGTGCGTGTGTGCGTGCGTGCATGTGTGTGTGTGAGTGTGAGCTCTTGTTTGCCGCACCTGTTGGGGAGCAAATCTCTTTTAACAGACTCTTATACTTTCGACACGGACTAAGATATCAATCCCATCAGATAATCCAGCAAAGTTTAATTTGCTGCAACTAGAAAAAAATGGGTATATTAGCTTCCAGAGTAATTGAAGTATTTTTTTAAAGGTCATTTGCTTAACAGAATGCTGCCACCAAGCTTTTCTCCACTGTTTTAGTGCACTGTGTATTTGTTCTAAATACATAAAACAATATATTGATATTTGGATTAAATCTGTACTTCATTATCTATAAACGCCAATTGTGTTTACTTTCATTCTTTTTTTTTCAAATTGGCATAGTATGTCATAAATATGTACATGTGTGTACATACATATACACACATGTATATAGACATGTACACACACATACACATACTAAGGATAATCGAAGGAGTGAAAGAACTGTGGTATTTGGTGCCAGTATACTTTGTGCATTTTTTTCAGGTAGGTGTCCTATTTCTTCGGAAGGTGATTGGGTAAAAACTGTGCCAAAAATAAGTCGTTAGATGATTAGAAGACATCCTCCTCCTTTTTCTCTCTGAGCCCCTTTGAATGTTACTTCCATTGCTTTGAGGCTTTGATCATGTCGGAGCAGCAAGTTTAGTATTCTGCCAGCCCACTCTTCCTTCCCCGACGTGAGGGCAGAGGCTCCTGCGGCATTTTCGGCAAGTTCTCTTTTGATGGTTGATTTCACAAAACCCGGCAGGCCTCCTTGTGTACTTGGAGGCCTCTGGAACCAAACCCAGAGGCAGGCGTCCGGGCCACGGGACCTCCTGTGCACAGAGACACTAAGTGCGCATCGTGGCGGCCACGGCTCCCACGGGCACGTGGCGGTTGGTGTGACCACAGCGTGTGGTGGCCACACGCGTGGAGGGTGCCCGTCCGTGACTCGAGGCTGTGTCCGGGAGTCCAGATGTGCCGATGTCTCACCACTGACAAGGAGAGGACGGGTCACAAGTGGGTCCATCCTCTTGGGCTTTGAAGTAAAAGACCCTTATTTTCCTGCGTGAGTTTACTTTATTGTAACTGGTGTCGTCACAGGTACTAGAACCAGGATAGTCACAGTTAAGTTGCAAAACGGTGAATTATCCTCACCCAGCCACGAGTTTCCAGGAAAACCTTTCCGGTGTCAGTCCCCTGTGGGTCTTAGAATGGCTTTCCTTGCTTTATATTCAAAATGATATTTTTTTGCAAATGTCTAACAAGCAAAGTCTGTCCTGCTTCAAAAATGAAAGGATGCCCCAAAGTATTATTAAAGGACATTTCTTTTTATTATAACAGAGTCAGGCCTGAGAATTGGAATTTTTCTGATTTCGCATTTGTAAATATAGCTGATGACACAAACGTCTGCATGTAGAATTCCCTTGGAACTTCCAAAACACTGGCCGCGTTTTGCAGGTGTGTGTGTGTGTGTGTTTAGTCTCCTTGGACAGACTCGGGCTCCGTGGGGGTGAGCCCTGGTCACGCCCCTCCCGTGCTGGGGCTCCGGAACCCTCCCCAGTTCCTTGCTGTAAATCAGCAAATGCTAAGTCGTCGTTCTGTTGGTGCTAAATCCCATGACTTTTGAGGCGGTAACGTGGTAAATCCAAGGAAAAGTTGCAAAATTTTCCCATGATGCGGGTAAAGGAACACATTTTGTCCCCAGGGTCCCGAGGATTTGGCTTGCTTGCAGGTATGTTCTGTTTCCAGCCATCGGAATGTAGGGCCGAGAAGCGGCTTTGTTTCTGAACCCCGCCGATACCTTTCACCTGGAGTCTGAACGTCTGTCTGGAAGATGTCCATCTGTAGTGCGTTTTTCCTCATAGATCTGAAACTCTCAGGCAGTTTCCAAAAGCAGTGGCTACCTGTCAGTGCTTCGGCTCTGCCCTGCACAGCGTTTCCTCAAATACAGCTCCCGAGATTCAGAAATAGATCCGCAGAGGACACCGGAGTCTGGAAGGATTGCCAGGGAAATGTCTAAACATTAAAAGAAAGCACGTTGCTCGCCCTAATACTGGGAAGCCAGCTCCCCGATCAGACGGTAATAATTAGATCAGACTTAATTCAAAATAACGGAGACCACTCAGTGAGATATTTGGAAAATAAAAGACCGGAATACCTAACACGTGAGAATTTGGAAGCCTGAATTCTGTGGCTTCTTTTTGTTGCCGTGATGTTTATACTACATTTGCTTTTTGTCTCTGTGGCTCCTGAGACCTGCACGTTATTTAAACCTCTGCTGCGGAGGAGGCCACTGCCCGCCGGAGAGGAGGAGGATGGCGAGGAAGGAGACAGGGAGGGTTAACTTAGCCTCCGCTGGGTGCCTGGCCGCTTTGCCCAGGTTTCCATCTCAGCTCTGAGGGAGGAGAGGGTGAGGCTAGGGAAGGTGTGTGTGCTCCTAGGGATTTGGGCAGGGAGCAGGTGAGAAGGTGTCTGGAAGGGCCGCTCGATGAGCGCGGGCAGTGCGCTAGTTCACCTTGCCCGTTTCACTGTCACAGTCAGGGAACGCTCCCTTCCGGCACAAGTGGGAGCTGCTCGCTCTCGGAACGACGCCTTGCACACACGCCCGGCCCTTTGGGAGCTCCCGTTCCTCCCCGGGGGCTTTGAAAGCCCACCCAGGGGCAAGCTTGGTCTGGCGTGTCCCACCTCTTTCACCAGCAGGCAGGGGAAGTGCCAGGTGAGCTGGGACTCGCGGGGTCCCGGATGAGCAGGCGGCCGGCGTCTCCCGCTGCAGAGACCCTCTGGGGAGACGGAGCCTTTCCCCCGATTCCCTGGGACGTCCTCCACCATCTCTGTCTCGTGCTGCGAGGCGCGGTGGGAGGGGTGGGCAAAGACTCGTGTCTTTTCTCCGCTGCCGATTTCTTGAAGTTGAGGCGTTTGCCGTGAAACCACGTGAGTCCGTGACTCGAGTGACGGCGCAGTCACACACACCGGCAGATGCAGGGGAGGGCGCAGACCGGGTGGTGCTGGGGCCGCGGCGGCTCTCGGGGAGGGAGGGGTCCAGGCTGGATGGAGGGGCCACGCCGAGAGACTGTGGCGCACGCAGCGGGGTGACCCACCCGGCCGGGGCCCTCCAGGGCGCTGCAGGAGCTGTGACCAGAGGGGACAGGTCCTCACAGCCTGGCGAGGGAGTTTGGACCGGAGGTGGGAAGCCCAGAACCTTCCTGTTCCAGGTCCCCACGGGTCTGTGACAAGGACGCAGCCTGTTGTCTGTGGCCCCGGGGGACGGGTCAGCTTCCTGGTGTGGCCGAGGGTGACTCCACAGGGCAAGAGCCATGTCCCACCCTCTCCTTCGCCCTGCCCTGTTCTTCCCTCCTTGGTTTTTATTTCCCCGTTGCCGTATTTCTGTTGCCTAAACTCCTTTCTTCTCTGATACATACACCCAAGGAAGGAAGAGACCAGGACACTTTCCATTCCTGCCGGCGTCCGGCCCGGAGCTTGGGCCCACTGGCCCCACAGGGAGCTGGGACGACACGGGAGGTGCCCCGGCCACCCCGAAGCCCAGGCCGGGCCCACGACGCCAGTGCAATTCCAGCTCTGAGGCTCGGCATAAACGGCTGGCAGCACATAGCGACTGCAAGTGCTCAGGGGCGTTGGCTGGTGGAGGGGCCTGGGTTCCTGACACTCGCCTCCTCTTCCCAGGGAGTGTTTTCCGTTACGCACTCTCCTCCCCGTGGGCTGCTCTTCTCACACAGACCCAGATTCGGAGAGGCGGGCAGGTTTTCCGAACCGAAACCTAGGGCTGTGCTCTGCCAAGAAAGCACAGGCTCTCAGGGAGGGAAGGCCCGAAGCCCAGGCCGCTCGGTAGAGCCCAGGACGTTTCGGGGAGGGCGTTGAGAGGAGGCGCCGTGCGAGCCATGTCCAGTGAGCGCCCACCTGGTCCGGGGCCGCAGGTGGATGACGCCCGCCCTGGGGTGCTGCTGCAGGCCTCGGCCACCCGGCTGGGGGGTGTGTCACCCACCAGCGTGAGGGGCTCGGCGGGAGGGAAGGCCACATCAGGCGTGGCGTGGCGGGGCGTGGCGTGTGCTGGGCCTGCCACTCTGCGCGGGACGTCGGTCCGTCCGCAGGTGCGGCAGGTGTGGGCAGGGGAGGCTGGAGGGAGGTGCGGGGAGTGTAGACGCTAGACTAAACTGGGATTTAAAGATAACCGGCAGGAGGGTGGGCAGGAGGCCGTAGGGGGCGGGTGATGGGGGGAGCATGGTGTGGGCGGGAGGGACCATCCACGTGGAGCCTAGCAGACCTGCAAGCCCTGGCTCTAGTTCTGAGGCGTTTACTCCCAACCGCTTGTGGCTTTTACTCTCCCGGGTGACTGTGGAGCCGGCTTGGGGCAGGAGGGCGTCACTCTATGTGGGGGTGCGGCCTGGGGGAGCGGCGTGGGCGCTTCTTCAACCCAGGCCATGCAGAACCCCCCGGGCAGTGGAGCCCCCCACAAGTAGGGGCGAACGCTGTCGGGGCGGGGTCCCCTCCAGGTGACAGCTCTGCACAGGGCAGAGCCCCGCAGCCGCACACAGAGGTGGCTGCTCTGGGGCCTTGGGTCCCGGCCATGCGCCCGCCGGGAAGCAGACCTCTTCTCCACCTCTGCCGTGACGAGCACGTGAGGCCGCGTCTCCGTGGTGAATGGCGTTATCTGCAGCAAGACGCGTTAGCCTGTCAGAAATAGCAAAGCCCAGCTCTTAACAGGACTCGTACCCAGCATAGCGGGGGGCCGGGCGTGGCGTGCGGGCGGAGGAGGGGCGAGGCCGGGGCGCGCGGGCGTGCAGGCGCTGGGTGCTGCCAGATGAAGAAGCGCTGGGGGAGCGATTGCGCAGTCAGAGCGGGGGGCACGGGGCAGGTGGGAGTGGTTTGCAAATGTCAGAGTCAGAGGACCCCTTAGAAGACAGGAATAGGAAGTCCACCTCGGCCAGTAACTTCCAGCGAGAAAGATCCGACCGTCCCTCCCCTGCCCTGGCCGGCCCTGCGCCAGCCTCCCTGCTCTGCGAGGCCCCCAGGCAGCGGCGGCATCGGGTGCTGGCTGCCGCCCACGTCCCCTGCACACGTGGGTGCCCGGGGCTGTGCCTGGTGGGGAGGGCGTGGTGTTGACCGGTGGGTCACTCCAAGGAAGGGGTGCCTCGGAGAGCCCCGGGCAGCCCTGGAACCTGCGATGGATGAACCGAGAACTGGCCCGGAACGCGTCTGCTCACAAAGCTGGTTTCTTCTAAGGGTAGAACCACGTTTTCCGAAACGGTAGGGACAGCAGAGAATTTGGGTTCCCGTTAGAGGAGGACCGGTCTGCGGTGGTGAAGGGTTCCCCGGTGTGCAGGGCAGGGCAGGAGAGGAGCGGAGGCTGGAGTGTCGGGAGGAAGACAGTGCAGCTCATGTTGGCAGGGAGGTGTGGGCTGAGCCCAGACGGGGCCTGCAGGGTCAGGCGGCTACTTCTGCCCCGTGCAGGACTCGGGCCTGTGGGACGTCACAGTCCCTTCTGCAGGTGGCTAAGTCACGGCTTTTCTGGCTGCGCTGGAGGAGCTGCGATGTTTTTCTCCCCCATCAAGTGAACCTTTCTCAAACTCGGAAGCTCAAAATACAAAGTCTCCACCGGGGTTTTCCGCTTTGGGAGAACGGCTGGTGGGTAAGAGCAGAATCGAGGTGGGACATCTCGCTGTTGGCAAGTATGAGAGACACAAAAGGACTCTGATCAGAAGGGTGGCAGGTGGGATGGGGGGTTTCTCTGTTGTGTTTTTGTGTTTTTTTTTTTTTCAGACAGAGTCTCACTCTGTTGCCTGGGCGAGAGTGTCGTGGCGTCAGCCTCGCTCACAGCAACCTCAAACTCCTGGGCTCAAGCAATCCTCCTGCCTCAGCCTCCCAAGTAGCTGGGACTACAGGCATGCGCCACCAAGCCCAGCTAATTTTTTTCTATATATTTTTAGTTGGCCAATTAATTTCTTTCTATTTTTAGTAGAGACGGGGTCTCACTCTTGCTCAGGCTGGTCTGGAACTCCTGACCTTGAGCGATCCTCCCGCCTCGGCCTCACAGAGTGCTAGGATGACAGGCGTGAGCCACCACGCCCGGCCCAGATGGGGTGTTTTGAGATCCTTTTAACATATAAAATAATGCAGTCAGCAAAATTAAGTGTCTCTGTGCGTGGTTCCGTGTGTTTGTGTGTACGATTATTTGGAGAGCAGAGGAATGAAGATTCGCAGATGATTACATTTAGCAAGGCAGGCCAAAGGTTTTGAAATCCATAATTGTGGTCAGCGTTTCGAAGGATAGATACTGACACGAAATGCAGGTGTATTACTGGCATCGATCTTGCGATGTCTAATAGCAGATCAACTGAAGGGGTTTACACGTGATGAATGCCGGGATTATCAACACGCACAGGATAACGTCAGCATCAAGGTGTGACTAGACTTAAGTCCTCCAGTTTAAAAGTTTGATTTGCTCTGTAGGTGAACGCCTCTCCGTTTCCCCGCTTTCCTGTGTGTGTGTGAGGACAGTGAAGCAGAATACACACTGAAGGAACATTCCAGAATGACACCTTTCCTAGGTCCATAAGTCCTACACTTAAAGCAGAAATGAAGGTGCTCTTGAGTGGAGGGACATAGAACACAGATCTGTTGGCAGGACAGCGTGTCACTGGGGCAGGGGCCGCACCTGCCCACACGGCTGGGGGCCGTCTGTCCCCCTGGCTTCTTCCCCTTCCCCAGGGTTCAAGGAGAATGTTTCGTGACCCCAACGCTTGAAACTGAAACAAGAGGGGGGCTCTAGACAAACCCTCTGAGCTGCTCCCTCTGGGGCTTCTCCTCTCTGACCTGACCTGGCGCCGCGACCTGTCTCGCTCGCCCCCCTGCCTGCTGGGCCCCTCACCTCCAGGCCTCAGTGCCCAGGTGAGGCCGTGCCTGCTGGTCCCCGAGAGGCCAAAGGCTCCCATGTCCGAGTGGCCGGTGCCCTGGGGCCCCCAGAGCTCGCTCCCCACGGCCGCGCTCCGGGGGTGCGGGGGGGCTCCCTCTCGCTCCGTTCCCTCCAGGGCCTGGGTGTGTGCGTGGTTCCGGCGTCAGCACCTCACTGTTCCCGCCCAGGCAGGGACGACAGCCCCTTAGAGACGCTCCCGGCCCTTGCAGCTCGCAGCTCCGGCTCACAGCTGCCCACGGCCACTCAGCTGGTGGGCGCCGGGCTGGGCCTCCGGGGTCTGGTCCAAGCTCCTCGGGCGCCCGAGGGCCGTGTGCAGTTCGGCCGTCGCTCACACCGGTGGTGGGTGGACAGTTGGACCCGGACGGAGGACGTGGCGTTTCTACAAATCCCGAGACGCAGTTGCCGGGGGAACCTCGCCCGTGCCCGCCGCTGGCCCCGCCCTTGGGCTTCGTTGAGCCAGTGCCGAGCGGGGCTGTGGGTCCCTTCTGTGCTCCCGGCTGGCTGCCTCCAGCCCCCGAAGTGCCCGTGCCTGCGTCTGCTGCGGAGCCTTTGTTCCGGCGCCCCTCACGCGCAGAGCCCTTCTGCGTGCACCAGACCCTCCCGTCTGCCGGCCAGGGCCGCCCTCTGCCCTCGGGCCCCAGAGCCGCAGCAGGTTTCTGGCCGGTTCTTTGCACCGGGTTACCGGCATCAGCCTGGGAGGCGGCAGACCCGGGTTTGGGGCTGGGCGTGCTGCTCCGAGCTGCTCAGCCTGTGGGCGGGAGGCCCCGAGTGCATCCTGGACGCCGGTCCCGGGCGGAGGACCCATGGCGCCCGGCGGGGACCTGCAGGCCCCACAAAGCTCGTCGATGAGTTGGACTCGGATATGGACGAGAGGCAGGCTGGTCTGGGGAAAGCCGTTCGGCGCTCTCAGAAGCCGCCCACGGGCCGCCCGGCCAGCGTCGGGAATGGCACCTGTGCATGGGAAGCTTACAGTGACGGCGGCAGCGGTGACAGGTGACAGTTTGTCACCTTTGGAGCAAAGAGAAAATTAGGACGCTGGCAGAAGTTCCTTGTAGAAAACAGCGGCCTGCCCTCTTCTCCCGTGCCCGGCCCAGGCTGCTCCGAGAAGCCAAGGACCGATTCTCGGGGACACGGCTGTCTCATGAGACGTGGGACTGGAGAGAGAGGGGACCCCGCGGGGCTTCTCCAGCCTGGCCTTGCCCTCGGGGGTCGTGTCGAATCCGTGGGCCTCGAAGGCGCCACTGGCGTTTTTGGGGAGCCCTTAAAACTTAATTGCGTGGTGAGTCATCAGCCGTGGGCGCTGGAAGCCGCTTTCCTGTCTCGGGGACGGCGGTCCGGCACAGCCACGGAGGCCACCCCTGGTCCCCAGAAGCCGTGCGGGGAGTGTGGGTCATGTGTGCTCCCGCTGCTGTCCGAGACCTCCGCGTTCGGTCATCGTCTCAGCCGGAGGTGGCTGTCACCCTGGGTGGAGGTCCCGAGCCTGCCTCGCGGAAGGCGGGACGACGGGCTGCATCCGAACCTTCGAAAGCTCCATACTTCCGCTCAGAGGCGGCACGCCGGCAGTTCGAGGCGGGAGTCTGCGACATCCTCGCTTGCCGGCAAATTAATAGACAGCTCTTTGCTTTTCCTCAAAAAAGAAAGCAAAACCGTCACAGAAACCTGCACTAAACGTGGGCCATGTGAGGAAGAAGATGCTCATTAGAATGACGTGTTTCCTTCGGATGTTTCTGTTTTCACAACCGTCTCCTGGCTTCGGCCTGACACCTGGCAGGAGCACCGCTAACGAGGAAAGCGCGCGGTGTCTCCCGTCTCCACGGAGACAAGTTCTGAGCAGGTTGGGTTTCGGGCTCCGCAGGGACATTCGACGGCAGCCGGGCGACCTGAGCAAGGTGCTTCCCAGTCCTCACCTGCGCAAGGTGCTTCCCAGTCCTCGCCTGCGGACAGCACGCCAACTGTGTGTCTTACGGCGCCGTGCACGCCTTCTGCGCTGTATGTGGAGTGGTGACGTTTGCCACTGTCCACTGGGGAACCCGGCCACGACCCCCGCCGTGTCAGAGAAGGGCGCGGGGGCGACTCCATGCGCTGCCTCGGCCCGGGTGTCCCGCTGCCCCCTCCCCTGCCGTGGTGACGGCGCCCCCACCCGCCAGCGCCTGTGAGCAGGTCCCAAGAAACAGGAACGGGCCAGGGTGACTCCGTCTGGAGTTTGGGAGGCGACATGTGCTGAGCATGGACACAGCTGGGAGGTGCAGGGTAGGAGTGGTGCCGGCCCAGGCAGGGGTGCAGGGTGGGAGTGACCTGGGCCTGGGCAGGGGTGCAGGGTGGGAGTCACGGGGGCCGGGCAGGGGTGCAGAGTGGGAGTCACACGGGTCCTGGCAGGGGTGCAGGGTGGGAGTTTCGCGGACCGGGCAGGGGTGCAGGGTGGAAGTCGAGCGGGCCGGGAAGGGGTGTAGGACGGGAGTCGAGCGGGCCGGGAAGGGGTGCAGGGTGGGAGTCGAGCGGGCTGGGCAGGGGTGCAGGGTGGGAGTCGTGCGGGCC